>JASCZI010001273.1:3800-17517 GCA_036250425.1 Stylosanthes scabra | reverse complement strand
CCCCCCCCCTACCCACACACACACACTTTTTTTTTCCTAAAACTAAAAAGTCAAGACTTCAAGTTCAAACCAACAGCCTTAAAATATTGAAATATTCAACCGGAGCTCCGTGGCAAGTGGCATCAACCATCCAACTAAAGGGCATTCAAAAGGGAAATAATACCTCTCCAACCCTAATTAAAAGATGGTCATTCGCAACTTTTCCGATGGTAGTTATCGGTTAGGGATGATAAAATAGGTCGAACCCACTGGATGAATTCGCCATATATGTGAATTGGATGACAATTTAAACCTGCCAAAATTTGATTTTTTTTTTTTTTTTTTAAAAAAGCAGGGTTATAATCAAAGTTCTGAGATTTGAATTGGTCATCGAACTGCTCTAACTTCTGATTTACCAATTTAGTTGCTCAGCACACCTTAGTCTCACAATTTTATATGAACTTGCAAACATGCAACATGATAATATACGGATTAAGATAACACACAACAATCCTACAAGTCAAAGTCAACATTTCAAAGAGGATAGCAAACCACTCGCTAAAGCAGGCAACTCAATCCTTCGCATTCTCATGTGGTGAATTTTCTATTTGCTAAAATGCCGCAATAATGGACTTACGGGGAGAACGGATGTTAATATCGATCATAGCAAGTTTACATCACACATTCATCGACATAATTTGACGTGCAAGACCAGGATCCTGTTGTAATAGCTCTCTGAAATTGTTCTCAACTTCTGCTAACTGCTGCTCCAAATACTCTTTTGAGCTCTGTCAAAAGCAATAGAATAGTTTTTCAAAATCATTCTCACTGTTTAGGAAATCTAACTAAAACCAGTTATACCGTGGCAAATACGAGATTTTTAACTTTCTGCCTTTCTAATAGAAAATCAGTGCATGAATCGAAGCTTTCCTGCAAACAAAGGAAAGACATGTACCTGTAATGAGATAATTGAAGCTTCACTGTCCTTGAACTTGTTCTCCTGTTCATTCATTAAAGTTGCCTTCGACTCTAGCACAAACCTGTCACAATATAACAGTGTTATAGTATGTCATGCACATTATGACACCCCATGAAACAAACTCATATGTACTCTTTAGTTGCAAGCTCAACAAACAGATATCAACAACTCACGTTCTCCCTGCAGAAAAAAAATAAAGATTCATCAAATGTCAGATGAGAACTGGGTCATCTACTAAATACAAACTGCAAGACAGTATTTCATATTAGTATGGATGTATCAAGGACAGTGATAGACACTGCTTTACTTAACGGCAGTAACATGTTTCAACTAAGTTTTTCACATACCAATGGATTTGTATACGTTAGTATCATCAGGTAACTGCTTCAGCTCCTCCAAGGTCAAATAAGCACGTTTCTTTTCTGCTTCTTTGGAACGCATCTGGTTTTGCACCTGCAGCCCAATAACTAACATAAATTTCAAGTATCTCTAATAGCCCCTAATATACAAACAACTCCCATATGCAAAATTTGCATTCAGTTTGCATTTTCATTCTGCTTTCATTTTTAGTATTTTCTATTTTCAGGCCTTCACGAAATCTTGAAAACAAAAAATACTGAAAATGAAAACATAAACTAAACACACCCTTAATAGTGAAGGTTTTCATTTCCTTTTCCTTTTTTCCCCTCTCAATAAAAACAAAACTGCATTCTCTTTCAAAATTAAGATTTAATATACATGTTATTTATATGAGATTTGACATTACACAAAAGCATTCACATCCTACCAATAGTTCTGCTTTCAACCCAACAGCACCTTAAAAAAATAAAAATAAGCTAAGCATTCTTTTAAAAACTGAGTTATACAAATATTTTTATTCTTTATATCAGAATTGATAGCAGTGCATAAGCATTCACGTCCTAGCAAATGATAGTTTCTTTCAACTCAATTGCGTGGACTATATAGGGTTGGTGATATGTGGGACATGGAAATTGTTTAGACGAGAATCACCCTTCTCAATACAAAAGGTTCTTCACAACTATTCCAAGTAAACTAAACCCTCCCAAACAACAAGAATAAATCAAAAGACAAAAAAAAAACCCATCAATTATTTTTCAAAACTACTAGGATCTGATTCCCTTGTATCATCAACACATTGCTGTTATCAATGTCTTATACTAAAATGAAATTTTCTTTAGTGTAATACTTACTAGTGATCAGGTTTTAGTCACATACTGCAATTTATATTTCAAGAAAGCGGGATACAAAATTCAGTTAATCAGATCTTAATCGGCTCAATTAAAATCAAATTATTCATCATCATAATAACAGAACTGAGAACTCCAATTCAATATAATAATAACCAATGATAATAACTTCAGGGAAAAAAAAGCAGATTTCAACAAACCTGTTTCATTTTTCCAGTAGTCTCAATCATGCGACCTTGAATTTCAAGGAATGCCTGCATATGTGGATATAAAAAATATGTTAAAATTGGAAAATAGTTATATCAAAGAGAAAAGTTTAAAGAAAGGGTCACGAAATTTTGAGTGAATTTCATTTTACTTACAGTTCTGTTGGCTTCGTCTGCCATCTCAATCAGTGGGAAACTATAATCCTTTGATTTTGGAAAATGAAGTGATTCTCCCTTTTTCAGCACACTGAAACATAACCAATCAAATATTAGATCCATACTTATGCCCATTTCTTCAATTATAATCAATTATTTAAACTCTAGTCAAAGCATGAATTATGAATTTATATGGCAAATATATCGCATTCTCATGATGGTCCTACATTGAGAGTATGAAAGATGCATGGTGTTCATCTCATTTGATTTTTTTAAAAAAATCTACATAGCACAAAGTACAAATTCTTGGTACATTTAACAAATTATAAATGTTTGTTAGCTGAGTTTATAAAAGAAACAAATTGCATCAAACATCCAAAAGCATGAGCATTTGTCATTCACTATACACTTAAAAAAATTAATTTTCAAATCCAATTTTATACGGACCAACTAAGGACAGCTTAGCTCTTATCTAACAAAAGGTAATCAGCATATAACGAGAGATAAGGAAAGTTTCGACCACAAAAAGGACAGATAGATAATTGACCATAAGACCATTGACATTTAAAAACTGAAAAGTTTAGGCCCTAAACTCGGTTCCAGCCAAAAGGGATTCCTCTGCTTACTCAATCTTTATTTCAAGCCTTGGTTTCTATCTTTACTTACCAAGTAGAAAAGCAGCAACTACAGCAAAACCTTTTCCATCCCCAGCAAGATATTTAAGGACAGATACATGGATCAAACACTACCAGTGTGTTTAACCAAAACCAAACTTCTACACAGATCATTAAGATCAAGGTCTTTTTATTAATTGTTCTTTCTTTATGTTTTTCCAATCTGTCTATAACTATGATTCAAAGGTAGATATGGAGACAGAAAAAACAAAAACACATGTAACCATGATTTATTATGAGGCATTATCACATAGTTTAATTCATTCAACCAATCCCACCTAGTTAGAAGAAAATGGCTTTGTTGTTTCAAATACAGAGATCATATCCTTCTTGACACAAGGAATGTGAAGGCACTACTAGGAGAACACAACTTTTTTTTTCTTTTTCTTTTATTGTCATCATCAATTTACATAATTATAAATTTTACCAATCAAAAAGTAAAGGTAAATTGGACATTTATAATTTGTTGTATTTAGATTAAAGAAACTATGAAACAAATTGTTCCATACATACATTCCCACATGCCACGGAATTAAAACCCTAAACCTTGAAACAATAAATAAAAAAGCATAATTGATTTAAGGAAAAACCTCCAAGAGATCCGAAACCAACAGGAATAAAAGAAATCAGGCGAAAACCAAGTTTAGAGATCCCTAACCTTAAGCAACACATTAATTGAACTCCCGAACAACAAAAAATTATAGAGAAAATAAAGAGGAAGCAAGAAACCCTCGAAACACAAAAACAGAAATGAAGAAAGGAATACCCGAAATGACGACAAGTGTGAGAGAGAGAAGGAAAAGCGTAGGTATGATGGATGAAGAAGAGGGAGTGACGTCGTCGGCTTTGTTGGTGACGTAGGAGGCGGATGCAGGAAGTTGAAAGCGGCGATTACTTCTGATGGAGCTCAGTTGCCGTAATGCAAGAGTTAAAACTTAAGAACGAGCGAACAGGGTTCGAGAATGAGACCTGTTGAACTTGAATGCCTTTACGGTTACGCTGTACGTTGCCTTTTTACTTAGGCAAAATGACATATGTGCCCTTTACTTACGCTGAGTAATCATCCTTGAAATTTTTAGGGCAAATGTTAGGAAATTGAGCCAGTATCCCTGGATATTCCATTGAGAGAGAAGAGACACAATGAACTCTCTTATGATGCTGCTCTCTGTTCCCATAGCTCTCCTCTCCATTCTTTCTTTCTGCTTTCTTCACCCAACTTGTAAGTCATAACTACCTTCTTTCTTCGTTTCGACACTTGTTGTTCCCATTTGCCTTGCAATTCAATGATGTTTTGATAAACTTTCAGATTTCTTGGGTTGGAAGACACTAATGTCATCTCCGCAAGTGGCGGATTTGGTTGTGAGGAATGGGGTGATATATACAGGCGATGATTCTCTCCCGTTTGCAGAATCCATGGCAGTGGCCAATGGGAGGGTTCTCCGTGTTGGAAACCATTCTTATGTGCAGGTTTGTCTTTCACCATCCCATTTATTTCAATTTTGAATGAACTTATTTTATTCAGATTCATGCACTGTCATGAATTGGAAGATATAGAGTTCATTACTTCCATAATATTACATTACATTGCATTGTTTTTGGTAAATTTGGGAGGAATTAGGTTGAATACAAACATTCCACACCCCCTCCTCCACTCTATGACCGCTAATCGTTGCTGTTTTGCAAACACCTTCGATGGTGGGCTAGCTCATTGTCATGGATCGATACTTTGACATTTGTTTAAGGGAAGATGAGCCTCTGTTTTGCTTTACCTACTCCAAGTTGAATCCAAACACTGTTGTTATAATCGTCTTCTTTCCATTCTTTTAGTTCACTCTTTCCTTGAATATCCAAACCATGGAGTGGAATCGATGCTCTATTTTGTTTAACTCTACTCCACCATCAACTTCATTCTATTAAGGGATTGGAGTTGAATGTGGTTCGAAGAGTACTGTTATATTGTTTGAATAAAAAATAATTCATTATATCCCCAAAATATGGGGGGTTTTTGTGAAACGGAATGAAATTTGTTCCATGGCTAACTACTCCACTCTAGTATAAAATTCAAGCAATGAAAACCAATTATATTCTATGAGCTCCTTTCCGTTCCATTCCATTCAGCCTCAAACCACCAATCCAACCACATACCATTAGTCATTAGTTATACAAACATATTTGTTTTTTTGTTGTTCATATATACTGGCTTTTGGACTCCAAACCAAGTCTGACCGCACCCCGCATATGCAGGAGTTGGCCAGCTATGGAACTGAAGTGTTGGATCTTGGTGGGAAAGTTGTGGTTCCAGGGTTTATTGATTCCCATGTGCATTTCATACCTGGTGGATTGCAGGTTCAGTTCATGGTTTATGCCCATATTAAAGTTTTATTCTTTTTGCTGATGCTTATGGGTTTCACTTTGCTTATTGTTTATTCATTTTTGGCAATGATGATATGGTAAATATTTTCAAAACATTAGTAGTCCTGGAAATACTCTCAACCTTATGAAATTGTATGTACTGCTACCATATGAATCAGGTGGTGTTTTGAAGTGAGAATGTCAATATTATAGCTTTGATTTTGTTGTCTTGTCATAGACTAGGATACTTAAGTCATTTGTATGTAAGAAAAAAATTATGTTTAGAAATCTCTTATATTTACGATGCTTTCTTGTATTCCCTCTTTTAAAGCCCTATTAGAGCAGATGATGCAGGTGGATCTGAGAGGTGTGAATAAAAAGGATGAGTTTATCAGAAGGATCAAAGATGCAGTACAAAGTAGGCATTGTCTTTGTGCTTATTTCATAGTTATGATGGATAGAAAATTTATGCAAAACTTACAATTTTCTTGAGGATCATCATATTCATGTTCTTGTTAATTTTAAAATTTGGTTGTGATTCTGAAGCTCAATATACGATTTAAATATGATTTTGATGCAACCAAAAATGAATGATACCTATGTTCCATCTACTATCTCTTTGATTTTATTAACCCCTAATAATGCTAGAAATCTGATTCTCATTTTCTGTCTGTTCAACTGGTGGGTTACTTCTGTTAACATGAACATTATTAGTTGGCTTTTAGAAAATCTTGTCGAATCTATCAAAAAATTATTATGTTCACAAAGTAGGAGATTATCAAGCATTCTCAATAATCAGGTATGATATGTACTCATTTTGTTCACTTTTAACTTTAGGTACAAAACAAGGTTCTTGGATTTTGGGTGGAGGATGGAATAATGATCTATGGGGAGGAGATCTGCCGGCTGCATCTTGGATTGATGACTTTACTCCGTACAATCCTGTGAGCCTTAACATTTCTGTTGTTCCTTAGTATTTGAATACCTTCTTTCATAGTGATGTATCTTATTTGAATTATACAATCAGGTATGGCTATTAAGAACAGATGGTCACATGGGCTTGGCTAACTCAGTGGCACTAATGTTGTGCGGGGTTACAAACTCAACAGATGATCCGAGTGAAGGGACTATAAAGAGGACTCCAGATGGAGGTAATGGTTTGTTATCTTTGTATTAGACAGATTTGGAATTCTGCTCACTCTTTTAATTTCAATGTTTTTGACCTTCTGTAGTGATTATCAGAAGATTATATGATTACAAATGGAACTTTCTACAAGTAATAGGGGATTACGCCTGTGTGCATGTCCTAATCTTTAATTAACCAAGTTCAATTGCAGCACTGTCAATCACAAAAGGAAATAACTTACAGTATTGTGAGTTTTATAACTATTGTTTTAGGTTAACTAAGCATTGTTAGGTAAAGTCATTCGAAAGCCTCCACGGCTCCACCAAATAGCTTAGTACATGCGAGTTTTTCTATTTGACATGATATTGGAGGCTTATATTCAAGTGGTTAATAGTTTGATCCTTGCTAACTTGATTTAAAATTGAAATTTAGCAATATGTGGGTTAGACATGGGCATTATTATTAGTCACACTTGAAACCCAAAGGACTCCAGTCAAAATGCATGTTAAATATAAAATCATGCATGAAAGTTCACGTAACAACTTAATCTTGGGAGAGTTGGGTTTTTGAAAAACACACTGTTGCTGTTTTTGATCGATCTATGCTGTCTATTATGTTGCATTGGTACTTCTAAATGGCTGCCAATTGGGTAGTTGTGAATACTTCTTAATCAATATTATCAAGAATTTATTCTCCTTCATAAAACATCAAATCTTATAGTTGAACTATTCTATTTAAGTTTAAATAAAACAAATTAGTATGATATTCTTCCAAATGTTATGTCTGTAGAAATATTTTTGTTCAAATATTATTTAAGTTATGCTTATTTTATAATTTGATTACTTTTTTATTTATTATTTTACAATTTTTTAAAATATATCCTCCCATACCTGTACTCTACTATTTGAAAAGTTTTTGTACCCTATATCTTTACCTGTATCTGATACAGGTATTGTACCTGTACCTATGCAACTCATTTTGAGCAGCAGTTCCCTTACCTGGTTCTCACTCTCTGCTTGTTGTGTTTCTTCAACAGACTGTATGTTTTGGTTATTGTAATCTTCCAGTTTATGAATTTATTCCACCAATGTAAAATGCCAAATGCCGATTTCATTTCGAGGTTTTTTTATGCTTCTGTATTGGCTAACTTAATTCAGTGTTGCTAATTATTCTATTGGATTGTTGACAACTTGTCATGCAGAACCTACTGGATTGCTGATCGAATCTGCAATGTCACTTGTTATGTCGCAGATTCCAGAGGATTCAGTAGATGATAGGAGGGAGGCACTGCTTAGAGCAAGCAATTTTGCCCTGTCAAGGGGTGTGACAACAGTTGTTGATATGGGAAGATATTATCCAGGGACTTCTGCAAATCTTTCTTGGGAAGATTTTTCAGGTTAATTTGGATAGTTTGAGTCTTTGAGATTCATTTACAGCTAATAAGATGAAATTACTTATCATATTTCTTAATGTTATTTTATAATGTCATTTTGTTTTATTTATTTATTTATTTGTTTGTCACCTGAATGCCAACATAGCCATAATGGTTACTGCTGTGCCTGTTGGGAATTGTGATATTTACTGTTTCCCTGCTATATATACATATTCTTTTCTTTTCTATATCTAAACATCATAATGCTAAGTGTTTCCCACTCAAGCAATTCACAATTCTTCTAAGATTTCTTAAGTGGAATACTGCCTAAATTTTCAAAGAACTGGTTAGGCAAGCAGTCCCTTTTGTATTTAAATTCCAAGATATAGTTGTACAATCACAATCCAAGCTTTTAAATTGAATAAAATATAAAGAAATGAATTAACAACTATGAATGTTGAGTAATTACATTATTTTCCATTGTATAATTTTGTTTTTGTAATGCCTTATGTTGATCTAAATTGTACTTTCTGTAGTATAACAAAGTAGATGGGAAATATTTTGTTCTGTCTGGCACAATCGTAAAGCCAATAATAATGCCTATTGAATTGTCGATGTTTTTTCCTGATGTTCACATATATATAGTTATGTACAAAGTCTTATTCTTTGTCTATGATGTTTTGTTGTTTCTTGTTTCTTAGTTTTTTTAATTTTTTCAATTTTTACAGATGTTTATCAATGGGCTAATTCTATGTCAAAAATGAAAGTTAGAGTGTGTTTATTTTTTCCAATGGAGACATGGTCGCGTTTAGTGGTATGATTTCTTCCTCACTTATGGTTATTTTAATAAAAGGTTTAATATTGTCCTACTCTGCATAAATTCTTAGTGATGATTCTTATTTTGTGTTTATATGCCTTGATTGCTCAGTGTTTTTCTGCGTAAAATAAACCTCCAATCACAAAAACAAACAAGGGACAAAGTAGTCCTACCAAGATTTGAAAGTAACAAATTCGTCCCTCATCATTTTCTTTTATATATATAAATATGGGATTCATACAGCCATTTTCAGCTATTCTAATTCAGAAATGTGTGTGTATCTGTCAATTTATTTGATAGAAAAAGAACTTTTATTAGAAAAGCAGAGAATAAACAAAAGAGATCAAGTTATCCCCACATAGGTACAATAGATAGTTAAGGCACTAAAACAAACATCACTTCTCATGTCTTGGAGCTTATTGAATAGACCTAAAAGACATGATGCTGTCCAAGCCTTTAACTGATGAGACTCTAAAGACTGCTATGGTGAATAAGTCTTTGGGCTGCAGAATATATTTGGCACCCCATCTTCCTCCCTATGATGGTTCTAGGACCTTTAACCATGCTGCTCAAGCTGTTTACCGTTGGTCATCTTGAGGACACAATGTGTCTTTTGAGTTAGTGTTAGCACCTGTTTCTTTTGGTCCGAGTATTAGGACCCTTTTAATGAGACAAGTCTATAGGGATGTGGACCTAAAGCGCCTACATCAAGACTAACATCCCATAAGCGACGGAATCTTTCTTCACATTCTATTTTGGTATAACAGTTCTAATACTTCCCTGCTCAGGATGTGATCAACAAGATGGGTCACGCCTTGAGCGAATGGGTGTACATTGGTGGTGTCAAAGCTTTTGCTGACGGCTCATTGGGTTCCAATAGTGCATTGTTTTATGAGGTGAGACCAAGCATTCAAATTTCCTTTTATAAGATTAATATCCTACATTGTCAATATTTCGTGTTCTGTTTTTACTTAATATTGGCGGAACAGTGTTGACAAGGGGATACCTATCTTGCAGTAGACATAATTTTATTCCCATGTTTAACTTGGTCATCTAATCATGTAGTCTTGATGGATTTACTCTGGTATTTCAAAATTTTGTAGCCATACGTTGACGATCCAAACAATTATGGCCAACAAATGATAGAATCCGATGTTCTTTTCAGCATGACCTTGGAGTCAGATTTATCTGGTCTGCAGGTGATTTGTTCTTCTTTTAGTATAAACACTGAGAACCATATCAAATTTTAGTTACCAGCTAGTTGCCTTGCTGTTTGTATCTCTCAGGTTGCAATCCATGCTATAGGGGACAAAGCAAATGACCTGATCTTGGATACATATGGTTCAGTTGCCACTATAAATGGATGGAGAGATCGAAGATTTAGGGTAATATGGTTCCTGCAAGCTAACTCTAGGGAAGCTTCTTAATAGTAAACCAAAAATAGAGAGTAAAGAGGTTTTCTGAAATGTGTATTATGGCTTCTCAAATCTCAATTGACTGAGTTTCAGTTTATATACAAGAGATAGGTAGCTTGTGGGGGAAGCTTCTCAAAGTGTAATTTGGACTTTGGACTGTTAAGTTAGGCTGCATTTGTTTTTAGAGACAGGACAATGAGACATGGGCACAGAGACACAAAATCGTATTTGGCAGATGAGACATGGACAAAGACATTGTGTCCTGGGACATTGAATTAGTGTATTTTGTGTCCATCTTGACAGGAAGGACATAGAGACACTAAGCGGATACGCAAGTTATATTTTTCTTTTTTCTTATATTATCACTATCAATGATTCATAATTACATTTTTTACCAAACCACCAAAAAAAATTACATTTTTTCCATTTTATTTTTCTTTTTAAATTTAGTGTGATGAACAGAATGAAGGTAAATTAGATTTTTTATTATTTGTTCTATTTTATATTCAGTTTATCACCAAACAAAATACAATAACACTAATTTTTGTGTCTCTGTCCTTTGTGTCGTGTTCTCAGTGTTCTGTCTTTTGTCTTGTTCTATCTTTGAAAACAAACGCAGCCTTAGTGACAACTAGTACAACTGTCATCCTAACTGGCAGAAGCTAGTTACTGCTGTTCCTAATGTTCTAACCCTATCTGAGACTTCTTAACTTACCCTATTACTTCTGCTGTAGGGATAGAGTTTTAATATAATCATTGTGGAGTAAATCAAGTTACTGAAACTCTGGTTGCAGATTGAACATGCTCAGCATCTGGCTATGGGAACTCCACACCGATTTGGCAAACAACGGGTTATTGCGTCTATGCAGGTTTCCTATGATTATTATGTTTTCACTTTTCACTATTCTTTTTGTCTTTAACCTCCTAATATGATGATAGAATTGTCACTTGAGTAGCTGAAATGTGTAATTTAAATCAATGTTTGCTAAATATGTTCTAAATCTGTCAACTCTCATCCTTTTGTCTTTTATGATAATGTATCATTTGATATATCATTTAATCTTGCTCCTTTCATGTAAATCAATTCAACTGTCATGCAAATAGTTTCATCTTACATTGCTGAAACTAGATATTGTTTACATTAAATAGTACCATATCAGAGTGCCTTTTGAATCTTGACATGTGTTTTCCAAACCTACTACTACTATTGCATTTTGGTACTCAAAGATGCATCTGCTACAGCTTTACAGGGATTGAATTCTAGTGGCCACTAATCTTATTCTATTGCATTGATAAATTAGCTTTTCCAAATTTTACATTGAGAACTTGTTTGAAAATCATAGAAATCAGTACTGTGATGAAACCTTTCTTTCCACTACTGTGTTCCCAAAACTGCCTTTGGTTTTACCTTCAATTTGGCAGATTCTTAACTGCCATGAAAAGTGACCTAATATGCACCCTTTTGGCATGTATGCCCTGTTCATTTATTTATGCTTAAAAATATAAATCATCCTTCACAAGATTTATGACCGGTTTTTCATTACCAATCATCAACAGCCAGATCACTTGCTGGATGATGCAGACACTGCCAGTAAAAAGCTCGGCAAAGATAGGGCTGATAATGGATCTTATTTATTTCGGTCACTCTTAGAAAACAATGCATTAGTGGCATTTGGTTCTGACTGGCCTGTAAGTATGTAACATATATTAGACATTAGTACTCGTCAGTATGGAAATTTTTCATGCTTCCCAATAGAATTAGTTAAAATTTATGTTTTTGCAATATTTTGTGTCTGTTTTACAGGTGGCAGACATAAATCCCTTAAGTGGTATAAAGACAGCAATGAGAAGACAGCCTCCTACATGGAAAAATGCATGGATTCCATCAGAATGCATTTCATTAGATGATGCAATAAAGGCGTAAGCAGGATAAAGATCCTTTGTTTGAAATTTGAATAAAATCATTGCACATCTAATTCATTAGTGTTAGAAATATAACTATTCATGTCCTTCCTCCAATCAGCTTAAGCTTTTGAGAGAAGTGGTTTCATGACATAGTATCAGAATTTCTATGATCAAACTCCGAAAGGGCTAGAGTTTGATCCTTTTTGGAAAAAGAAAAAAAAAAAATCAGCATAAAGCAAATTAAAAGAGAATGAAAGCCTATGTACAAAATTCGCACAAACCCAAAAAGTCTCGTGTGAGGAGCGTGTTAGAGGTATAATCATTCATGTGTCCTTTTATCAGCTTAAACTTCTGGGAGGAGTGGTTTTATGACAATTACTACTGGTCGGATTTTTACTACAATCTGGTGCATTGATGGATGAATGAACCCATGATACCTTACAAAACCTTTTTAACCACAAGGTTGTCTTTTTGCCATTCTGTTTTCTAGATAATGGTAATGATTGCATGTTACATGCTTGCTACTTCTGGATATGATACTTCTGATGATTGTAATGTAATATACAATATTTTAACTACATTTTTTCTATGCACATACTGCATTTTCAACATTGTGTACATGATTTCCTTTTGAGTCGTACTATATGATGGTAAAATCTTTTGCATGAAAAGTTTTGAATATTAGTGGTCTGTGATGAACAAATATATTACTAAAAAGCTAGCTGAAATCATGAGAGGAGTTGAAAAACTACTACAAATTACGATGACAAATATTTTCACACCAGTTTCATGTTGATACTTTTTATACTTCCTCTTCCTCAGCATTTCTATTTTCTTCTTCTTATTCATGCTTGATTCTAAATCTCTGTCATCCTTATAGGTACACCATTTCTGCCGCTCGAGCAAGCTTCCTTGACAATGATCTGGGATCCTTATCTCCAGGGAAACTCGCAGATTTTGTCATACTAACCACTCATTCATGGGAAGAGTTGGCGGAAAGTGCATCTGCATCTATTACAGCAACATATATTTCCGGTGTCAGAGCATATCCTTGAAGGTATTCCATAATCTATTTCAAGTTAGCCAATCAAATTTGCGTATCAGATGTTAAATAGTTATCTTTTTTATTTATTTTTTAAGGAAAACGAATACATACTCATGATCATGTGTGAAACATTATTTTCTTCCATTTTGGTGTATTAGTTATTTCATATTTGTTCTGGTCATGTGAATATTTCTTTTAATAGATGATTAGCATCAATAGAAAAATAATATTATCAAATTTGTTTTTTATAAGAAATGAAAGATAACACCAGTGAATGTGATTCATGAGAAGATAAAAGATAAGGAGTCTAGTGAAAATTTGAAAACGATTTAGAGCAGACTTGATTGATCACTATCGAAAGACAATTTAGCTGTCTTCACAGTCGAACTTCCCATATTTTTAAGTTATTCTCTGTCAGATTAGTACTAATGTATTGGATCCCATGAAAATTCTACAGTTAAGTCAAGAATAGTATTAGGATAA
>JASCZI010001263.1:2535-16433 GCA_036250425.1 Stylosanthes scabra | reverse complement strand
ATTTTATTGTGTGTCATTTTATCTAAAGGTTTTTTTTTTTTTTTTTTTTGTAAATTCTTTAGTTCCAGACACAAGATTAGTAATTTGGTACACACATAATGTAATGATAATATCAAAATGATGAATATTATTCAAATAACAAATTAAATGAGTGAAAAATATATTATTAAAAATTATAATAATTAACACTTTAAAATTAATAAAAAAAAACGACTGAACAGACACGACAGTGCTGTGAAGACACTAGTCAATATAAATCTAAATAATAGAAGTTAGAATATAAATATGATTGGAAATTTTTTGAGTATATCAGTACACCGGTATACCTATAATCTGTAATCGTTAATTTTAATTAATAAAATATAAAAAATATATATAAATTAAAATCAACGAAGGTATACTGCTATACTTGAAAACTTTCCAAAATATTACTAGCAAGTAATATCATACATTCGCCATATATACACTGAATCACATCTTTCTTCTTCTTCTAAGTATCTCGGCTATTGTAGTCTTTAGAAAACTGGCTTATATAATATCTAAGTTTCTTAACTTGGTGTGTCATCCGATCTATGTCAAAATTTAGTTTGAGAATATCTATATTTATACTCATACAAATAGTAGAACTTTAAATTTTCTTAAAATCCGGACATAGGTTTTTCAAGTCGAATTTAAAACCTGAATCCGATGAACTTTGAATAATTTTTTGAATAATTTTTTGTCCCATTTCAAAGCGATCCGAGTTAGGATTAAAACTAATAAAATTAACCCAATAAAATACGAAGTTGAGGTTGGGCCTAGACTTGGGTCATCCGACCCCGACCTGGTCACCCAATGGTATTTAAATAATTAAAAATTTTAAATAATATTATAGTGTGTGTTTGAAGTGAATATAGCGAACTATAAAATATAATTATTATATAATGCTTTTTTATTTGGCTTAATTTTTGTACAAGATTCACCATATTCAGTGCCTAAACTCATTTGACCCAATTATATTATTTAAAAATTGTATTTGTTTAGGAATTTAAATTAGATTTGAAAGTTAAAACTATGTTTTAATATTGTGTATGTTTTATTATGTTAAGACTATATTATGTTTTATTTGCATGAGACTTAAATATTTGTGTTATTACCATGTGATTGGTTATTATATTTTTTATTTTGAAATTTGATTGGAGATGAGCCAATTTTCACCCGATCCAAAAGTGAAAAGATTCCATCAGGTTTAGAGTCGGGTTATGGTCTTAATAATATACCTATGAAATATTTTGGGTCAGGTTTAGGCTAAAAAAGACATGACTTTACCCGATTTCATGAACACCTCTACTCCCCTTTCACCATTAGGACAAAGCCTCAACCACAATATCAAAGAGTTCTTTAGCCTGGTCCATTTTGCCAGCGAGTCTAGCCCAGATTTAGTCCCTGAAGTTACACTCGAGCTTCAAATTTGTCTCTAAAGTTTTAAATTACTCAAATTGATCCCAAAAGTTTGGAAAATTGACTCAAGTTATCCTCTAAGACGATTTTTGTGACTACACCATTGACGAATTGCTAATCTACCTCTACCATGACGACTGCCTCGTGGAATCAGTACAAAACTATTGTGTTTCATTTCAGTGTCCATTTATATTCTAAACTACGTATAAACACATGTCTATGAAGTATTTTTCTCCAACATAAAAACCCAAATAATGTCGTTTAAGGCATAAGTGAGTGCTGAAATAAAACATAGTAGTTTTTCACTGCTCCCACGTGATCGCAGTCATGCAAAATCAGCAATTCATCAATGGTTTAGTCACGAAAATCGTCTTAAGGGCTAATTTGGGTCACGTTTCCAAACGATGAGAACCAGTTTGGATAACTTAAAATTTTAGGGTCTAATTTAAAACTCGAATATAACTTCAGAGACTAAATTGAGGCTAAACGCTTTGCAGAAAGATTTGATGGCGAAGCTGTAAGCAAGAGCAAAGAGTGTCTAAGGGGCTGGTCCAACCCATTTAGGTATTTCCAATGTTTTGTTTTTGGTATCATAGGTTTGTCCATTTAAGTTTTTAGAATAAATTATTTGAGTCAATATTTTTTTTCTGTAATATATTTGGGTCAATTTATACATTAAGGATTAACAAATTTCTATTTTGGAGGCTTGACCCATTTAAGTGAAGTTTGCTTGGTTAAATGACTAGCCAATTTATAAGATTCTTACAAAAGGTCCTCTCTCTTGTCTCTCTGCTAGGGCACAACACTCCTATCAGAAACGTGGAGTGTAGTGATTAAAGATCCTTTAGTCCCCACTATGAAACTACTCCATCTTTGATTGTGCACTTCCTCGCTAAGTGCTGCACAGATCCTGCAATGGAAGGGTCATTAGCAACAAACGACGTACAAGAAACAAAGCCAATAGAAACAAATGATGAAGAAGATCTAGTTATTTATGAAGAGGGAGACATAGCTGAAGGTATCCAAAAGTGCAAACACAGTATTGTAGGGAAGCTCATCACAGAAAAGTCCATCAACCCTAGCTGGGTGCACAATGCAATGTATAATATTTGGAGGAAACCTGCAAGGTTTCCAAATGAAAGAAATACATGATAAGCTCTACCAATTTTCTTTGAGAAAGAGGCAGACATGAAAAGAGTTTTGAAAGGGAGCCCATGGATGTTTAGAAACTCATGGCTTCTGATGGAAAAATGGGAAAGGAGCATGAACCCTAAAAACATGGACTTCTCACAAACCGAAGTTAATGTTCAGATCTGGAACCTACCAGAGCACTACAAGACTGTTAAACTAGGAAGGAAGCTTGCAGCAGTGATAGGAGAAGCGGTAGACTGCAGTTTGTATGATAGTGGAAATGGACAAGGCAATTTCATCAAGGCTAGGATCAGAATCAACGTGAAGAAACCTATTAAAAGAGGAACAAATATAGGAAGCAGAGAAGATGGGGTAACACGGGTGGACTTCAAGTATGAAAAGCTTCTAACCTTCTGCTACCACTGTGACTTAATAGGGCATGATGACTCAGCCTGTTCCATAGCGGAGGTTTAAGGGGGAGAAGGCAGCCAACTGAAATCCAAAGAGTTGGGAGCTTGGGTTAGAGCAGATCTCACTGGAATAAAAATAAACAGCAAAGGTGATAGAAAAGGGGAGGCAGATGCAGAGAGCAACAAGAACAAAAATCAGGAAGAGGCACTCAGAGAAACACAAATGAAATCAGTGACGGAACTTGAAGGTAAATTTTGGGGGCCATGTTAATATAAAAATTAATGATGATGTATATTTATTTTGGTCAATTAAATTTAATCAATTCATTTATTTTTAAGTTAAATAGAAAAATATTTCGATCTAAAATATTACAAAAAAATAGTATTAAAATAAATTTTTATTTTACATTAAAATAGCCTTCTATTTAACATAGAATAAATAATGTTGCTGAATTTAGTTGGTCAAAATAAATGTACACCTAAAACTATTAAAAAACAATATATAGTACTATTCATATTAAAAGAAAACTAAAGAAACTAATAAAAAATTTAATTAGAGAAAATATATTTGCCTGCAACTTTACTTAAAAGATAGAAATTACTTATAATTTTTTTTTATCATTTCTATTAAAATACAATAACATTAATATTTATTAATTATTTTGTATAGTATAAAAATTAAAGTTAGAAATCAATAAAATGTGAAATAACACTAAACTAAATAAATAAAAGTACCTCATTTATTGTTGTAATTGAAGTTATAACCTAGTATAGTAGTGGTATCTGTCTTTTTTGGTGTCGTTTATTATTATTATTATTATTATTATTATTATTATTATTATTATTATTATTGGTGTCTTGTGTCTGGTTTGGAACTTTAATTTTCTTTTTGTCACTGTTTGGAACTTTAATTTACACCTATTAATCAACAATTATTATTATTATTATTCAAAATTAAAAATGAATGAACCTGAATTTAAAGTTGTGAAACAAAAAAAAAAAGAAAAAAGAAAAAAGGTGAGAAACATGAGGAATGTGAGAATCGAACACAGGCACTTTAAGTCTCCTTCAATGCTTGTGAACCATTCCGGCTACTTGTAGTCGAACATAGTATTGCTACTAAATAGTTTATGAAATATTTGGGGGCCAATGGCCCCCCATTGTCCCATTAAGCTCCGCTTCTGAATGAAACTAATGAAGAAGCTAGCTGAACTAATGGTAATAGAAGAGAAACAAATGAATCAAGAGGAAGACAGTGTAGAATCAGCCCAGCAACCAAAAGAAGAGAGTTTCTAGGAATGGAGGAAAGAGAAACTAGAGAAAATATGGTGAATAGAGAATAGAATACAAACCAGAAGGGAGAAGAAGAGCAAAATGAAACAAGAGCAATCATGGTACAGGAGAACCAAATAATCAATCTTAAAAGAACAAGCAACGAGACAACAAAGGGGAAAGCAATTACAGAACAGGAGCAGGGTGGGCAGAAAAAATGGAAGAGAAAAGCTAGGGAACTAGAAAATACCAAAGATAAGAAAGAGGGAGGAAAGGAGATGGAGATCAAAAGAAAACTTGAGGAGGCAGAACCTATGGAGACTGAAGAGGAGGAGAAGAAAGCAAAGAAGCACCAGCAAAGATCACCAAAAACAGAGATTGCAAAGCAACCCTGCCAAGACCAATGAGGCTATTAAGTTGGAACTGCCGTGGGCTTGGGAACCCATGGGAAATTAGAGCTCTAAATAAACTCTTGCGCAAAGAAGGTCCCAACCTTGTTTTCCTTATGGAGACAAGGAAGAAAGCGATTGAAATCAATAGGATGAGATATAGAGGAGGTTTAGACAATGTTGCTAGAGTAGATTGTAAAGGTGAAGGCAAAAATAGAGCAAGGGGTTTAGCAGTTTTATGGGGGAAGGAGCTGATTGTGGAAGTGAATTCAATGTCACTCAATCACATTGACATGATTGTTAAGCTAGAAGCTGGAGGCAGACCATGGAGGGCAACAGGATTTTATGGATTTCCGGAAGCCGTTAACAAGCACAAGACTTGGGAAATTCTTAGATCTCTTAGTAAATCTAACAACATGCCGTGGATGGTGTTCGGAGATTTCAACCAAGTTCTTGAACAAAGAGATAAGCAGGGAGGACTCCCGGTTACATTCTCATAGACTAGAGGTTTCAAAGAAGCTCTCCACACTAATGAGCTATTGGACCTTGGTTTTGTGGGACATCCCTTTACATGGTCTAATAACCAAGGAGGAGCCCAAAACGTTCAGCAGCGACTAGATACAGCTATTGCAAACATCAATTGGAAGGAAGCTTTTCCAAAAGTAGTAGTCTCACATCTTCAGAGGTACCAATCAGACCATTGCCCAATTCTTATTGATCTGGAGGCTGAATCAGTGAACAGGAAAAGGAGAGATAGAAAATTCAGATTTGAGGAGGTGTGGTTAGAAAAGGAATAATGTGAAGAAATTGTGAGGAAGGCTTGGATACCGGGAAATGTTGATGTCACAAGGAAGTTGGGTAATTGCAGTAGCATCCTGAAAGATTGGGGCCATGCACAATTTGGCAGAATGGCCAAGGAAATCAAAGAGAAGCAAAAAGAAATTGAAGAAGTTCAAGCTATTGCACAAACAGAGGAAGCTATTGTGAGGGGGAGAATGCTACAAGTAGAATTTGATAAGCTGCTTCAGAACGAAGAAATATGGTGGGCTCAAAGGTCTAGAGCTACTTGGTTAAAATCAGGGGATCAAAACATGAAATTCTTCCATCAAAAAGCTACTCAAAGGAGAGAGAGGAACAGAATAAAGAAGATCACTGATGAGGCAGGGATAGTACATGAAGAAGAAGGGAAAATATAAGTGATTATAACCAATTTTTTTGAAAATCTTTTTGCAGGTGAAGAAACTGAAAACATTGAAGCTGTCACCGAGGTGGTTAAAGGCAAAATTACAGAGAACAGATTGGAAATCATTCAAGCTGGCTTTACCAAAGAAGAAGTCATGACTGCATTAGGACAAATGCATCCAACAAAGGCGTCAGGCCCGGATGGAATGCCAGCGCTTTTTTACCAAAAAAATATGGAATATTGTAGGGGAAGATGTGACCAATTGGACCCTAAATGTTCTAAACAACGGCGCTGAACCTGCAGAGATGAACAAGACCAACATTTACCTCATCCCCAAAGTTAGGAACCCGAACCACACAAAGAACTTCAGACCGATCTCGTTATGCAATGTCATGTTCAAGATAGTGACAAAGACCATCGCCAACAGGCTGAAGATAATTCTACCGGAAATAGTGGGAGAGTTTCAAAGCGCTTTTGTACCAGAAAGGTTGATCACGGATAATGGGCTAGCAGCATTTGAGATGTTCCATTATATGAAGAAGAAAAAAGGGGGGAACAAGGGCTACATGGGGCTAAAGTTGGATATGGAAAAGGCTTATGATAGGGTGGAGTGGGCTTTTCTAATTGGTGTGCTAAGAGCAATGGGGTTTCCACAAAGATGGCTGAATCTTATTTGGAATTGGATAAGCTCGGTCTCTTTCTCGATTCTTATTAACGGAAGCTCATTGAAAGAATTCAAGCCGGGTAGAGGTATTAGACAAGGGGACCCCCTATCCCCTTATATGTTTATCCTTTGTGCAGAAGTTTTCTCCGGCCTTCTGAGGAGAGCACAGGAAAAAGGAAGACAATTCAAGGGATTAAGTTAGCGAGGTCTGCTCCGGAAGTAACACATCTCTTTTTTGCCGATGATAGCATTCTTTTCCTAAGAACATCAGATCAGAGTATCCTAACAGTGATAGAAATTCTCAAAGCCTACCAGCTAACGTCGGGACAGAGAATCAACTTGGACAAGTCGGAGACTTCCTTTAGCCGAAATGTACTTCCTACCAAGCAAATCCTTATTCAAGATTGGTTAAGCATTAAGGCCGTGGAGTCTCACTCAAAATACTTGGGAATCCCAACTCTTGTCGGGAGGTCTAAGAAGAAGATTTTTTAGTTTGTTCAAGAGAGGACTTGGAAGAAGCTAAAAGGATGGAAAGAGAAATCGCTATCAAAAGTGGGGAAAGAAGTGCTCATAAAATTGGTGGCGCAATCAATTCCTTCATACGTAATGGGCTGTTTTCTTTTACCGAAAAGTTTGTGCAATCATTTGGAAAGGATCATAAGCAACTTCTATTGGGGATGCAAAGAAGGGGAGAGGAAAATCCATTGGGTAGCTTGGAACAAGATGTGCAACGCAAAAGAAGAAGGAGGGCTTGGATTCCGAAATTTCGAAGCTTTCAATTTGGCGCTACTTCCTAAACAAGGATGGCGGTTAATGAAAAACCCGGACACTCTAACAGAAAGAATGTTAAAAGCGAAGCATTTTGCTAGGAAAAGATTCACATATGCAAACATAGGTTACCATCCAAGTTACACTTGGAGGAGCATATGGGAAGCAAAGTGGGCACTAGAATTGGGGGGATTATGGAGGATATGATCCGGGAGCAGCACTAGAATTTGGGGCGATCCATGGCTTCCTAATCAAAACGGTTACAAGATTTGGAGCACAAGGACAGGTTTTGAAAAGGAAGCTACAGTGAACAACCTAATGGACCAAGAACAGAGAAGATGGAACCAGGACCTAATAAACAGCACATTCCTACCATTCGAAGCAGAACAAATACTAGCAATCCCAATACAAATTCAAGCACAGTAAGATAGTTACTATTGGAAATTCAACAGAAAAGGAGAATATGAGGTAAAGAAGGCTTACCACTTAATCAGAAACCCACACACAGAACTCGGAGAGAAGTGACATCACAATTGGGAGTGACAATCAGAAATGGAAGCAACTCTGGAACCTGAAGCTCCCCCTCAAAATACAAAACTTCATTTGTAGGTTACTGAACAGAGCTCGACCAACAGGAACGGGTCTGCAAAAGAGAGGGGTGAGATGCACACCGATCTACCATAGATGTGAAAAAAAGGAGGAAACAGAATCACATTTGTTCAAAGACTGCACCTGGGTGAAGCGATTTTGGTTTATATCTCCCTTTACCTTTCAAACAGAGGCGGCAACACAGCCTTTACTTCAGGATTGGATTGTGGCGATGCTTAATGTAATGGAAGAAGGTCAACGGATTCTGTTCTTGTGTTGCCTTCACTGCATAGGGAAAGGGAGAAATAAGCAAATTTTCGAGAAGCAAGAATCATCGCAGGAGGCGATTCTGGAGAACGCCCATCGCCTAGTATCTAAAGCTCCGTTCTCGACGCCCCAATTGCATACAAACCAAACTCCAGCGCCAGGATCCCTGAGCCCTAATTGTTGGATCGCCCCACCACCAGGTACCTATAAGGTAAAAGTAAACGCTGCTGTAATTGATGGGAGAAGGGGAGGAGTAGGTGTGGTGGTTAGAACTTGGAAGGAGAAGTAATGGCAACAGCAACGTTTGAAACTGTCTCCCCTCTTTCGGTAATAGAGACAGAAGCCATTGTCATGCTCTTTGGATTACAATTTGCAGCCCAGTGTTGTTTTTTGTGTATAGAGATAGAAGGGGATAGTATAGAGGTTACTAGAGCTATTAGGTCTCATGCTGACTTTGGTGGGCCTTTTGGAACAATCATTGCTAATTGTAAAGCCCTTTTACAATTTTTTAGGTTTTACAACATTACACATGTTAAGAGAAGTGGCAACTTAGTGGCACACTCTCTTGCAAACATTGCTGTTACCAGGCCAAATTTAATGTAGCTGGAAGAAACTCCTACAGAAATCTATAATTTGGTTCATTTTGATATTATGGGCCTCTCTTCTTAATACAATCCACTTTCATTTCAAAAAAAAAAAATGACTAGCCAATTTACCAATATCTTTTAATCAATATTTCAAAAAATATTATTTTTGGGCTAAAATTTTAACTTCGGGTCAATTTCTTTGTTTTCCTAATAGTTTATCAAATGTTTGATAAGAAAAATGAACCAATCATTTTTTTCAAAGGCTGGTTAATTCAAGGGTAAATTGGGTTGAACATGTTAAATATCTTATTTCACACACATAATTTAGACTAAAATCCTCCCATTAAAAATAGTTAAACGGCCATTTTGACGTCCTAGTAGCTGCATTTGAAGTAACATTTATAGCTTCCATTGTTATAATTAGATTGACAGCTTCTTTCAGATGCCTAATATCATATCTGACATCTCTAGGAGGCTTCTAACTAAATCGGACGTTGATTCCGATTTCCGAGCGATATTAGCATATCACTAATAACTTTGTAGAAAGATTCGTGAAAAATTCCAGATGGCCAATTTTTTTTTTTTTTTCTCCTTTTTTTAAACTAACACTATCCAACTATTCTTTAATTTTACACTAAAAATGTTAACCCCAAACGTACCTCAAGATTCATTACAAGTCTACTACCCAAAACTAGCATCCCAGCATATACAATTCAAGCAATCAATCAATCCTTTCACTTCCAACTGTACTCCTCTGAACATGAAACAAGAAACCATTTTGATACCCTGTAGAAATCAACTGCTAGTTATTTTCGCCGGAATTAGAAAACCCACCAAAGGAACTACAAAACGAAGGGGGAAAAATCTGACATTCACCGATCGAAAGTGAACAAGATATGCCATGCTGTTCAGCCAGAAGTATCAAGAAAAATTAAACATCACGGCAAATTAACAAGTCTGTCCCGTTGTAGTCCATATGAATTAGCGAATAAATTGTATGAGCAAAACAATTATGAGTTAGCTCATACTCCACTGGGTGGCATTTTTAACCTTTGCTCAAGCTCAACAACCAAACGAGAGAAAACAAAGGATTGACTATTACCAGGGATACAATCATTTATAGAACAAAAATGAAATGGTATAAGTATCACCATTTAGTTCATCTCTTAAAACAACATCTAGATGCACTAATGAATCGAATGAATCTTCCATGGCCGTAATTATGGTGGTATAATCTGAATTAATTACATGTGAAAAATCAATGAAGCTAACCTCCCATTATTCCTGAAATGTTGACACAATTCATATTCATATCCAATGTCAATTCAGCCTGAATGCAATTTCTGATCATAATTGATGGCAGTATTTCGCCTCAAAAACGTTCATATAAAACTCACGTACCCCAACAATTTAGATGATATTCGTTTCGGCAGTTACGTGGATGATACAGCTTCTATGGCACTGCCTAGGGGCCATGCTGCCTCAACAAGGGCATCATTGTATTTTACTTTCTTCACCAATGTAATCTCTTGCCATGGATAGATACCTGACAACAAATGGAAGAAATCAGCACAGGAAGATAACACCATTACTCAGACTTCGCGCAAATACCATTCTCATTCATGCACAACTATACTAGCATCTGAAAAAAACCTACCAAATCCATCAACAAGCAATGTATATTGGTATACAAGATCCATGCAAATGTATGGAAGGTTCCCATCCTCAGTATGTGGATAACTGGATTTGGCATCCTCAAGTTTTGTTTGACAAGCTTTCTTAGCAGCATCCTCAAAATCTGCTGGGCGAACTATTGCAACAGGTGAGTTTGAGTCAGCAATACCAGCCTGCGCATGAATAACATGATTAGAATGGCCATACAATAGGAATTAGAAGCAACGGCGTTGGATAAAATGATAAAATACCTCAGCAGCGCGATCAAAGAAAAATGAGGCAACAAAAAGGTTCTTTTGTCCATCCCCACCTCCACCATTCCATATCCCACCAAAAGTGCACTTCATATGAGTACATGTTGACTCGTTAACTTTGAGAGCCTTAAGAGCTATGCCTTTGCATTCATTTAGGCTTGCACCGGAAGGGGAAGATGAGGCCCTGAATGACTTTCCCCCATAATTATATGATCCTAAAAAGAATTGAAAACATTTCCTTGTTAACAAAAATACAAAATTATAGGGTCAGGAGGGAAAATATATACTTATGACAAAAATATGAACAAATTCTTACTTCGGAGAGCTTCTTGTCCTTATTAGGTTAAAACTAAAAGAAAAAGGGGCATAACATCAAACAATAAGCATACAAAAGTTAGAAGCTATCTTTACCATCAAAGCCAGATAAGATGCAAGGGTTTTCTGCATCATCAGAAACCTTTAAAATCTCTGCACGGGCTGCTAGTAAACCATAGTGCAAGTAACTGAAAAAACAATGTAAAAATCTATTAGTCTTGGAGCATGTTATTCAAGGAATATTTATATATCTGAATATATATCCTGAAGAAGACTAAAGAGAGGAAGTATTAAGGTCCATAAGTTAATGCTCATAGAAGCTGTAGAAGATAACGTCTCAAATTGGCATATCAAGGGTAAGTAGGAACCTGTGAACATATAGGTAGTATTTCCTTCCCCTTAAGAACATCTCCTTAACATATGGGTCCTCTTCTTCCGATACTTTTGGAGCCACGGCAGCATCTGTCTCTGAGATGGCATAAGCCATTTGAACAGATCCACCCCCAAGATCAACTACACCAACAGTCTTTGAATAATCTTTTCCTACATTTCCCAATAAATAGTTGATAGTCACCTAAAATAAAAGCAGGACCAGGTCAGGCCAACAAATTACATAGAATACACAATATCCTACTTCCCTCAAAGCTGCAATTCAAAATTTTGTACCCAACAACTGGATTATTACAGTATGATCTCAGCCTAGTAAAAGCTATCTGAGCATATATTCAGTATTTTAAGAATATAATAACTGCAGCTGTGCAGCGTTTCTATTATTTTAAACAAATCCATTTCCTCATTTTTGGAGATCTAAAATAAATAATAATTTCCTGATATTCATACCATATATATACACGTGAAAACTGATGCTGCAAACCAACAGATTTGAATTAACGTATATAGTCTGAGAATTTAAGATATGGAGAAAACAAATTTATGAACACTACTATTTAAATAGTTAAATTACTATGTAAATTTTACCTTGAAATATTAGTAAAATATACACTAATTCTAGAGAATATGCAGCAGGTAAAACCCAACTTAAAGCAACAGAGGAAAATCACAAGGTGATGCAATTATATTCCATAGAACAAGCATTATGATTATTCAAAAGCCAGGCATTTCAACAAGGCCAGCATTGCAAAATAAATAAAAATTCCATCATAGATAAAATTATGAAAAGTCCCATAAGGAACAGGAGATCAAAATAAATTAGTAAGGATCAAACTTTTGCCAAAACAAGCATAGAAGCATATTATTCTATTTCTGCATGTTAAGAGAATATTTTCAAGCGGAGATTCCATGGAAAAGCTAGTAGTATATGTAAAACAGCAAATGTTATACCCCCATTGTTCAACTAAACAAAAAATAGTCTCATTAAGCAGAATGACATTAATAAATAATAATCCAAGCTTCACTAAATTGCCCGAGGCACTGAATAACAAATGCAATCACAACCCATTGGAATTTTATGCAAAATTAGAGCTGTAAAACAGGTCAGGCTCCCGGTTTTATGTACTCCACAAACTCAAACAAATGCCAGATCAGTTTTTGAGACCAAGAAGAAATGGCAACATAGACAATAGCTTTTGGCCTGGTATACATTTAAAACGCACTAGTGATCTGCATTGTTTGTCTAATGTTTCAACTTCGGCCTCCAGGTTTTGCAAAAGGTACAATGTAGTTGGTCTAAGTTGTAAACTTGGTTCTCATCATGATAGTAGATACTGGGGAATGCTTGTTAAAAGGTTGCTTCAATTCAACTAGAATAGTAGTACCAAGCTAACCACTGTAAAGTATACACTGGTACAACCATAGAAAAAATGCACTAAACGTTACAATAGTATAGATTGTACATCTAAGCGCTATTTCATCATAGACTGAATTAGCAATTAAACCGGACTGCCAATTAAAAGAAATTATAGTAATTTTGAACATTTCATTCTTTTTGGAGTCTTGACATCCTAAATAAGGCTTTTGATTGTTTTGTGGTTGGAAATGGACAAAGTTCGACCATGAGGCATTTGGATCTCATTTAAAAAATGCGCATTCAGAATACTGCGGGATTTGCACTTTTCTCATTTATAGTGGCTTAAACAAACTGGCACCCTCACACAGGATTTGTGTTGAGTTTCATCCCTCCCCAACCACCAGCAACTAAACCCTATTTTATAGAATTCGAATCCCAAATTCACCACAACCATCATCATCAAGTAAATCAAAGGCTAATTTTAGTAATATGATCTATATACTACATAAGTAATAGAAAGGCAATGTTCCTCTAGTCCCTAACCTGGTCTCAGTTTTATCAATTTGATCTATGTCATGGAAAAGTTTGTCAATCCTCCTCTATTCAGAACTCATAACGCCACAAACAAGATTAAGTTTACAAATCATACCCATTGAAAAGCGCCTTCTTGATTTCCATCCAGCACTGTAACCGCATCAGCCTCGGATCTCAGGCTGCTTCTTTGCTTAAGCAAGTCCCTCACCTTCAATCAATGAAATTCGGATCAATAAGAAGGTTCGATATAGCTGCTTAAATAATTAAACATGAGAGGGACACAGTAATAATCACCGCTTGCAAGATCCTATCAGATGCATCTCCTTCCAAAGCCCTCAAACCAGCAGTCGCCTGCATTATTAAACAAAACCAAATTCAAGTTTCCTTCAGAAAACTCAAGTGCAAAATTGAAACACAAAAATATGCAGTAAAAGGAAGACACTCACCCCAACGCGCACTGGTGTTTTGGATCGCAATTCCCTTGGAACTACACTCTCCGCCTTATCCAAAAGCGAGACCAGAGATTCCGCTGCCTGCTGCGGATTCTGAGCGTAGGCGCTCAAACCGGGTTTAATCTGCAAAAATCACAAAATCAAACACTATTAAGTTAAAAGAAGAAAAAAAACAGAAAACTGTAAGATCTAAAAACCGCAAACAGATCAGCGATTTGATTGC
>JASCZI010001262.1:5080-17693 GCA_036250425.1 Stylosanthes scabra | reverse complement strand
ATATATATATATATATATATATATATATATATATATATATATATATATATATATATATATATATATAATTGAATAATTTTAACATATACTCTTAAAAATGATAGTTAATTTTATTTTATTTATTATTTTAATTTATATAATTTTACACATACATTCAATAAGGTGTTACCATATTATAAAAATTAATTAATTTTTAAACTCATTATTTTTTTACATTATCACTGCATCAAAATTAAATTTTTTATTTATAATTCAATATTAAAAATAATTTACATCATTTCCTCATATATATATATATATATATATGGTATTTTTTTGTGTATATAGATATTGTTACCCTTCAAGCTTATGTACCAGCAGATATCTTAACTGTGTATCATTTTCCTCATGTTTTATATAAATTGCATATTATTTAGAAGTTTGATACCAGTTAATAGTTGAACAATTACTTTTTCTTTTAAAATACTGTAATTTATGTTTGATTGTTTTATATAGGAGAATATGGAGAATAGATGGAGCAAAATAAAGCGAAGGCTCTCTTTGAATTTGGCACTAATAATTTTGGAGGATAATTTTAAGAATTTAATTTTTATGCACTGTTAGTGTAAAGGAGTTTTACACATACATACAATTCAGTATTATCACATCATCAAAAGTAATTAATTTTTAAATTTACTATTTCTAAAGTCAAATAAACTTATCAATGTGATTGTATGATTGTATAAAATACTTTACACTGTCAGTGCATCAAAATTAAACTCTAATTTTAAAAAAAAATTAATTTATATGTATAATTGAATAAAAATGAAATTGTACTCATAAATTTTTTGAGAAAAATTTTAATAGTATAACAAATTTTGAGGATAATTTAGGTATAACAAATAAAAAAAATATATCAATTGAGTGAGTTTAAATAGTTATTAAATAACACAATAATTCATAATTAATATGGTTAATAAATGTTTTTAATTTGTGCCGACGTAGTATAGCAAACCCTAATAATAAAAATCTTTATAAAAACTCATGTATAATCTTTTTTTTCCCACCCACCACTTCTATTACAAGTCTTGCTTCTAAAAAGTCTAAATGCCCGGCCCACATAATAATCCCAATCCAACATTATGTTGCATTATAGCCTCAATGCGCCTATAAGGCTCACATAAAATTCCATACAACCATTATTGCAAACCAGTCCACCATCCACCCTACACCCTATTACTAATTATGTCTAATTGACACGTCACCACTTACATTATCCCAATTAATATGTCACTTGTGGCACTTTTGCAATTTTTAATACTTGAGTGAAGATTCTCTAATTTTCTAATCTATTGTACGGATGCAATTACAACCATACATTAGAAATCTAACTACTTGGTTCTACACTAGAATTTGCCTTCCTCGTCAAAGTCATTTCCATCATTTTATAAGTCCCCCTTTACCAACTAATAATATGAAATAAAGCAATTATTTGTAATGGTTATAAAATTGAAGCTATAAAAGATAAAATAATAGAAAAGCAAGAGAGAGAGCTAGATAGCAAGAATATGAAATTCTTATTGATTTCTGGATATGAAAAACTTATGAAATCATAGTCCTATTTATAGTAAAAGATTTACTATTACATGAAAAGGAATAAACGGTTATGATTCATTTACTATGCAACATAGTAACTTGATTTAGAATGGACGGCCATGATTTATTGGGTTACTATGCAGCAAAGTGCTGCATAGTGCCGACGGCTGCCGACACCAATAATTCATAACACTAATTACTATTTTACTTAATTTTTAGATTGACTAATATTAGTTAATTAATTATTGATTATTAATATTATCTCAATTCAAAAAATTTATTTACGCACCAAAATTCAATTAATAGGTATTCATATATGAATGCATATATCGTTTAAGTTATTATTTTATATTTCAACATTTATTTTATATTAATCGCTGATTTTTTTTTTATTTTTTTATATCTATCATAACACTTTTGATTCGGTAACAAAGAATTGGTAAAGAGAGATGATTTTTTTTTTTTTTTCGTTCTTTCTTCACCCTCTACATGACGTAATTACAATTTTGATAATTATATGTCAAGAATGAACAATATATGACAGTTGCTATTACTTCTATAGCTTGAAGTCTGATTACAAAATACCCAAATTGTTATGGCAATGGAGATGTGGATGACATCAATAGTAGCCCATTACATGACAAACAATTTCGTTCTTCTTCAATGAATAACATACACCCAATCTTCTTCTATATATCTTTAAGAAGCATTATTTGTTCAGTTGTTTTGGATTGTCCCACTTCCTCAAATGCAATTTAGCTCGCTCATCCTGCCAAAATGAACATGAAATAAAATGATGTTATCAAAATAATGACGACTAACTAAATGGCTAGCCTAAGTGGCTGGTTATTACCTCTTTGTCCCAGTCACATCGAATGGTTATAAGGCCTAATATCAATGTTTGAGTTGCTGTCCCACCAAATATCATTCCGGCCCAAACCGGTCATGAAATATCAAAATCAGCATCCAGAAGAAGAGTCCTATTACAATGGATGTCATCACAGATATTTTTGTAGCAAATTTTGCTCCTTTTCCATTCCCACCTCCTAGTTCGTTTGCAACCCTCACTCTGCACATTCCACAATACTAACTTACTAACTTAACTTATTACAAATTTTTACATACGCATAAAAAAATACAGAAAAGTTATTCATTCATGAATTTTCAGTCATAATACATCCATAATATTTAAATTGATATATCGATTAGGGAAAGTATAGGTAACCAATATCTTCTAACCAATAAATCAGCCAACAAAAAATAAAACATCTGTAACCATTGTTTATAAAACGTTCACAATAAAAGTAATAGAACATCCAAAACCTAAAAAAATAAAATATTAAATTTAAGTTGTTGATTGATGTTAACTGAATTTTTATTAGTTCCCTAACATTATTTATTAATTATTTTATTATCCTATTTAATAGCAATCATATCTAGATAATTTAGATTTTTAATTTAAAAATATTATAATTATCTCTTTATAACTAACCACCCATTTATTTGTATTTCCCTTTATATACTTGATTTTTCTTTAATTTAGATTTTGTTATCTATTTTTAAATTTTAAAATTAATTTTTAAAGTAAATAGAATATTCGAAATCTAAAGAAATAGAACATCCAATTTAAATTGTTTGTTGATATTAGCAAAATTTTTATTAGTTATCTAACATTTTTGTTCAACAATACTAGGTAACCAATAAAAATTCAACCACCAATAACTTAAATTGGATGTTCTATTTTTTAGGTTTTGGAGGTTTTGTTTCTTTAGGTTTCAGATTTTCTATTTTTAAAAAAGTTATGAATGCTCTATTAGCTTTTATTTTAAACATTCTATAAATAATATTTACGAATATTTTATTTTTATTGACTGATTTATTAATTAAAAAAATATTAATTATCTATAATTTTTCTTAATTAATTATTGTACCGGTAGTTAATTGCACAATGATAAATATAGCAATTACCCAGTAGCAGCAAAGAATGATAGAGGAATCATCATTTCCAAGCCGTTTATCATCATGCTGAATAATACAGAAATACAACACAGCAATGATAGCATCCGTTAAAGACAAAAGACAAAAGTTCTGATTTTGCAGCTTGAAAGCAAAAATACATAAAAAAATATCTGCAATATAGATAATTTATTTAAGGTAAATTATTCGGTACAATTTTAAATTAATACTAATACAAAACAACTTTTTATAATATATATAAAAATTATTTTCTTTTATTTTCATTAAATATATAAAATAATGTATTTAAAAAAAATAATTAATAATTTTAGATAAACATCTATTTTGATAATAAATTTAATTAAGTTATTTTTTATTATAAATAAAAAGTTATTTTAATATCAAATAGAATATTATTTATGTACTATTTAATATTAAAATTATTTTTTATTTGATGTAAAATAAAATTAATAATTTAATTAGATCTGATTAGATAAAATATATATATATCTGCCATTATCGAAAACTAATTGATTATCAATGCTAAATCATTCATATTTAAAAAGTTTTTCTCTTTCTATAAAATTAAATCTATATTTTAGAATTTTCTTACATATAGTAACATTTACTTTTTAATTCACATAATTTTAATAAAATTTAAATTTATACCATTTATATATGTATGGAATAAGTCCCAGTAATTTAAACACTTAATTGGATCACCATTACCATATGGATAAAGCATCGACAGCAATCTCTGCATTAGGTAGATTTCCCGTCATCAGTATGAGAATCCTATAATACCAATTCTCCAAGCTGCAATAAAAATTTAAACAAAATGGATGAACAATAAATTACAATCGCCCCCTAAAAAGTAAAACAAGCTAAGAGAGACTCTCATGGAATGCATAATACATAATTCAAAATTAAAATTAGGTTTATAACCCACTATGGTAGTATGGTTCTAGCAGAAACAACTTGTGTGCCAAACATGATAGAACGAAATATTTGTCATCCTTCCAATTCATATACAACTTCGTTTAACAGTTTTTAAGACAACTAACCAATTTGGTTGTTATAGTAATAAGTGTGTTTAAACAAGTGTTAGGAGCTCGAGGAACTCAAATATAGATTAGATTTTTATGATAGATCGAGAAATACCGTGGAAAACTAAAAAAAAAGTATATAAGACACATGTCATGTTTAATTCCATATATAAAACAGAATACACGAAATATTCACGATCAGCAATTACCAGAGCATGAGACCGGAAGCAGCAGAGAGCTTAACAAACTCCCAAAGGCCAACAAAAGCTTCACTGGAGAAACCGGTCCAAGTGTTAGGGCACCCACCCAAAACAGTGTACCCAAACAACCCGAAAGTCAAGATCCACCACGAGAAATTCACGATGGCCGTGGTTCCAACCACCCCAAACTTCAACTGCGACACAAAGAGCCAGCTAATGGCCACGTGTACCACCAGCGACACCCATGCTATCACCCCTGTCTTCAGCTGGCTCTGAAGAAACCTCTGCAGCGGGAACTGGAACGCAAAGCTGAAGTGAAGAGGGATCATCCACACCGCCACCTCGCCGGCCAGGACAGCTAATTCCTCCGGCTGACACCGGCGTGGCGAACACGTAGAGAGGAACCAGTAGGATGCAGCATATGAAGAGAACTATCCATGAACGCTGCATGTATACGCCTAACATGTAGTATTTCTTCCGGCCATACGCTTGCCCGCACAGAGTTTCCAATGCACTCGCCATCCCTAACTGATATACACTCACGCATGAAAAGTTGGTTAGTGTTGACTCAAATATATAAATATAAAAATAAAAAATAATAATATTAAGCAAACAATATATTTTATATATGTTGAGTCGACTCGAATAAATTATGCTGGCTGGTCATGTAGTACTACCAATAGGCCGAAGTCAAGGCCGACGATGATATTGCTGGAAATGGAGAAAGCTGCGAGCTCAAGATCGCCAAGGTGGCCAGCGAAGGCTTGTGTGATGACAAAAATCATGAAGGAAGTTATGCGGCTGAATATTGCGGGGCCCACTATATGCCATAGCTTCTTTGATTCCATCCATATTCTTTCAGACACCGTTTGGTTATTACTATCATCGGCATCGTCGTGATGAAGGTGTTGATCATCTGTGATTATTATTCCTCCATTATCATGATGAGCTCCTAAAGATTGATTGTTACTGTTTAGCAAAGGAACCTTTGCTTCTACTAGAGCTGAATTCTCGTTGCTTGGCATGTTTTTTTGAAGTTACGTACTGAGAACTGAGAAGTTCAAAACTCACAAATCAATTGCCTTAATTTTTGTAGTTGGCTTGGCCCCTAGTACTAATTGGTAGACAGGCTTTAAATATACCTTACCCGCCAAAATAAAGAGCTGTTCTTAAATAAAATAAAATAAAAATAGAATAAAAATTAGAGAAAGAGAAACTGTACACGTACAATTTTTTATACAATTTGTTTATATATATTATCTTTTCTTTTTTGAGAAAAAGACAGAATTTTACAATATACAAGATTGTATATATAATATAATAAAATATTATTTTTTTAAAGTTTAAAATAGGTAACCACATAATTAAATAATTAAATGATAGAAAATTGTAGTCGAAAACTGATGAAGAATTTTTTTTAATAATTATAATTAACCATACAGAATACAAATATTATTTCTCTGTAAGTTCTAAAAATTTTTCTATAGGCAAAAGGAATAAAATCCAAAGATGTAAACTTAGCTTGCACCTTGATGATCTGTTCTACACTCACAAGTCACGAGACCTTATATGATTGGTTCATATGGAAAAGAGTATCAAATAAGAGAAAAATGATATTTGTATACACTATAGTTTATTTTCTCAAATCTTGCACGAAGTTTAAATTTAATTTTGAATTATAAAAATCATTTAATATTATTATTAATTATATATAAAATTATTAAATCACATGTATCATTTTGGTCTTCTTTTTTAATTTAATAAAAATATCTCTGTCACTAAATTGTTCTCAATATATTTTTATCATAGATTTCAGTTTAATATCATTGTGAAAATTGGTCGAATATGTCAGACCAATTTATTAAAAGGTGATCTGAACATAATTAGTCGGTGAAAGTAATTTGATGTACATATTAAATATATAAACATACTAAATAAAAATAAAACAAAAATAATTTTCAATACAATAAAACAACATAATTCTTCATATGTTGAGTTAAATAATAAAATAATATATTTAATAATAATAAATATTAGTTAGAATATGGATTAATAGCCTAAATATATTAATATGATTTGATGTGTGTTTAGTGTTACAGATTCAAGTGAATATTGCAAGTAAAAAAATTAGATTCAAAGCCTTGTAAATGAAATAACAATTAAAAAGAAAAAAAGTCATTGGCATAATCTTAAACAACAAGCATACTATTTTTTATTGATCAAAAGAGAAAGATTTTCTCATTTATGTGCAAACCATCATAAGAGCTAGAAGAGAAAATAATCAAGCATTCATGAATAATTTTTGCCATAATTCATGCAACGGATAGAAGAGTAATCGGAGTTATTCATCATTGTTGCTGGTGTCATTTGAAGCTATATGATCAAGTTCAGCAACAATAAAGAATAAGGAATTGGAGAAGAATACAATTATCCATATTCCTGAGAGAGAATATTCCTTGTTTCATATATATATATTTTGTATAGAATTAATAATAATATGAAATACAAAAGATAAAAAGAGAAAAAATATAAAAGTCATTTCAGTTTGTGTTTTACAGTGTAATTAGTTGAAAATTATATTAGTTTTCTTTTCTAGATTCGATTAGTATCTAGAGTATCCTAAGTGACTGAAATTTAGATGTTAGTGCTAAAAGAGTTGTGAGAACTCTTGTAATTTGTGATTATAATAAGTTTGATTATAGCGAAAATTCTATCACAAATTTTCGTAAAAATTGAACGTTGATTTTAGTGGTAAAAACCAAATCATAATATATTATTGTGATGTTTCTCTATCATTTCTTCGTTCTGTCCTAATATGCAAATACCAGACAATACTCGTTTTTATCTTCTATCATTTCACTGTAACTTTTGTTATTAACAAAGAAATTGTATTCCTTAATTAATTCACTACTTCTTAAGGAACCTTCGAAATAAATTCACATTTATAAAATTTAGAGAGTTTTCATGCGATGAAAAAATCAAATAAATAGATTATTTAAAAATGTATAAATGAATAATGTATAGTGCCGTCAAAATGAGTCGAATTTGTTGGGCAAGTTCAAAATGTCTTTAATAGATGAATTTTTCTCAAAAGATTAGACCCGTTAAAAACACTAGCAAAACGAATAAATTTGATTAATCAGAGAAAAATAGCAAGTTAAACAGAACATCTCGCAAGCTAAATATGCTAGCTCATTTATTTATTCATTTTTTTTAATCTTTTCAAAATAAAGAAATATGCTACGTGCACACTAAAATCAGTCACCAAAATCAGCCACTGTATTTTTATACGTATACAAATTTAAAAATATAAAAATTAAACAACCAATCACACTCTCATTATAAACACGCGCTCCTCCACCTTCATATCCATCTCTCACACGCGCCCCAACACCTCCACCTCCTCTTTCACTGACTATTTCTCCTAAGCCACACTCACTTGCATTTTTTTTTCCATATTTCATCTTTTTCATTGAAATTAATCAAATACAATTTTTTATTTTCTTTGCATCTTCACTACTTTTGCATTTTGATGAACATTGTGAGAGGACTTTTTGCATTTTGGTAAGCTGCTTTTTCTTTTTGTAACTTGATTTTTTCTTTTTTCTTTTTTTTTGTTCTCTCAAATACTTTATTTTAAATTTGATTTAGGTATTTAATTGATTATAATTATTAAAGCTCTTCTAAGTTATTTTTTTTATCCATGAGAATTATTTTGTTTTAAAGAAAATAGAGAAAGTATTGGATTGATGTGATTCATTTGAGATTAAGTTGTAAATATATAAAATTTTTATTTTGGGACTTTGTTTGATTTTTGAGTTTGATTCTTTATTTTGTTTATTTGGTATTTGAAAGTTTATATTTGATTATCACTAATGAGTATTTGATTATTAAGAGTAAATTTAATTGAGTAGTTGTTGCTGAAATTAACGAGAAGAAAGTGAAATTATTTTGTTCTTCTCTTTGTATAATAAAATCAATAATATTCCAACACCAGAATTTTTATTGCTATTGCTTGTGTTTGATTATATATGAATATAAAATTTGACTATGATTTGAATTATTGAGTTTATTTTATTATTAACTTAGACATGTTTGATTATAATAAGATTTTGTATTATAATTTAGAATGTGTTTGATTATAATCTAATTATAGCATTGAACTTTGATTATTATCATGAAATGTGTTTGATTATAAATTAATTTTGTATTATGATTATGAGTGTGTTTGATTATAATATGATTATAAGATGGATTTAAATTTTGATTTGAATCGTTAAGTTTGATTATTACCTTAGGCGCCTTTGATTATAATTGAATTTTGTTATATACATGTTTGATTATAATAGAAAAGAAAAACAACAATATTTCTGATGAGTTTAAAATTTTATTAGATAGTTGAGTTTGATTATTATCATTAGCGTGTTTGATTATAATCGTATTTGAAGTACGAGTTGGGTCATATTTAATTATAATATAATTTGGAATCTTGAATTTAACTATAACATTTACGTGTTTGATTATAACCAAAATTTTTAATCACAATTTGAATATGTTTGATTATAATACAAATTTTGGACTTTATTTAAGTTGGTTAGTTTAATTACAATTATGTTTAATTATGACTAGATTATGAGTGTGTTTGATTATAATATGATTATAAGATGGATTTAAATTTTGATTTGAATCGTTAAGTTTGATTATTACCTTAGGCGCCTTTGATTATAATTGAATTTTGTTATATACATGTTTGATTATAATAGAAAAGAAAAACAACAATATTTCTGATGAGTTTAAAATTTTATTAGATAGTTGAGTTTGATTATTATCATTAGCGTGTTTGATTATAATCGTATTTGAAGTACGAGTTGGGTCATATTTAATTATAATATAATTTGGAATCTTGAATTTAACTATAACATTTACGTGTTTGATTATAACCAAAATTTTTAATCACAATTTGAATATGTTTGATTATAATACAAATTTTGGACTTTATTTAAGTTGGTTAGTTTAATTACAATTATGTTTAATTATGACTAGATTATAAAGTATAATTTATAATGTGCTTGAATATAATCTATAAACTTGATTAGTGTGATGTGGTTCAGCTAAAGAAAAATCACAGTTAAAAAAGAAAAAAGATTGATTTGATTTCAGCTTGCTTAACATTAGTGTATATGTGTGGAAGTGTATACTAGAGTGGGAAGAGTTATTAGATTGGCGTGTGAAGCATCACAAGAGTAACGTATTTGTATTATATGTAAATGTGTATAAAAATATAAAAATACATGGTGGCTAATTTTGATGCCTGATTTTAGTGTGCAAATAGAATTATTGAAAAAAAAATTAGAAAAAAGAATGCCAAAGAAAGAATGAAATTAATGAAAATGTCAATTAAATATGGGTTTAGAGCTTTTATTTGCTGTGGTTGCCAATTACATGGAGGTGAGAGAGGTTAAGGAAATGAGCTAGCAGTAAAGGGGTGAGTTGAGTGTGTTTGGCGCGCAATAAAGCGCGTGGAGAATTTATTGGGTTTAGATGGAGAATGTGTATATATACGATATAAAAATACAGTGGCTGATTTTGGTGTGCAAATAGAATTATTATAAAATGTAGAGAGTTTTCATGCGATGAAAAAAATCAAATAAATAGATTATCTAAAAATGTATAAATGAATAATGTATAGTGTCGTCAAAATGAGTCGAATCTGTCGGGCAAGTTCAAAATGTCTTTAACAGGTGAATTTTTTTCAACAGATTAGACCCGTTAAAAACACCAGCAAAACGATTGAGTTTGATTAATCAGAAAAAAATAGCAAGTTAAACAGAACATCTCGCAAACTAAATGTGCTAGCTCATTTATTTATTCATTTATTTTTTTTTAATTTTTTCAAAATAAATTAACATAGTAGAGTTTAAAACTTAATCATCTTTCAAGGATTTTTTTTTTCAGAAAAATATCATTTTTCCCTAAAAATTTGGTGCTCTGCCGAAAAATATGGACAATATTCTCTCTTTTCTTTCTCTTTCAGTGTTGTGGTTTTGACAAAATGAAATCTCTTTTTATAAACCTAGCACACTCTCATATCTTTACACATCTCATGAGCTTTTGAACCTTTTCTCCCCAAACAAAATGATCTTGGCTTGTAAACAGTAGTGGAATGCTTGAGTATTGAAAGACTACCTGCCCTCCTTTCTCAGTTGTGTCTAGCTTGGACTATCATCCTTTTTCATTATATAGGGTACATCTTTTTAATAAAAATTGCAAACTCCATTATTTTTTTGAAGTTCCTATAATTTTATTAAATTTTTTAATTAAGTCTTTATATTTTTTTTTTAATTAAATTTTTGTATTATATTTAAATTTTCAATTAGATTTTTCATAACCATAAACATCCAAAAAATGTTAATATTATGTAAATTAACCAAATTAATCTTATCACCCACAATTGACAAGTGGCTGAAATTTTACTTCGAGGTAACCCAAAGGCTTGAGAACACCACCGAGTTAGATTTCCTAATCACTCACCCTCAACATTGTAACCATAATTTCTCTTTTTCTTTTGCCCAATAAATAAATATTAAAAAAAAAAAACTCTATTGTGTGAGTAAAAAAAAAAAAGCTTTGTTCCTCAATGGCCTTTGATTCAGTTTCTCCTTTTGATTTATTGTTATCATTTTATTTCTTAGTGAAGTAAAAATTATTGTATTAGAATTCTGATAGTGAACTTTCTGATATGTCTGAATACTATGAATACTTTTTTTTATATCCTTACGAAATTGGGTTACCAAATTCTTCAAAAGAAGTTGAAGGCTTTGTTTTTTGGTAATTAGACCAGTGATTCTTGATTAAGTATAATTGTAAACTTGCTGAATCGGTTTTGATATTTGAGGTAGAAAAAGAAGAAGTTTACAAATTTTTTTACTAAAGCTTTTCTACAAAGTTATTGATTTATTCACATGAAATGAGCTTGTTTTTGGCTAGGTTGGATTCATTCATGCCCCCATTTTTGTTTTGTTGTGGAAGTAAGGGGTGGGTTTGGTAAAATTTTTCGGTCAAGTGCTCATTCTCTCAAAAAAACATGAGTCATCTTGTTGTTTTTGGTAATTTAAAAAGTCAAGGAAGCTCCTTAAAATGCGAAATGACTAATTAACCATATCTTTTATTAGAAAATCAATTTTACCTTCAATTAATTGCATTTAATTTTATATTAATGCAATACATACTAACAAAAGGTCGTTCTAGTAATTTAATACTTTGAGAACAACTATCAAATACATTTTACCAAACACTATATGTGTGGCTTCAGCTTATTGAGAGCAATTTTGAGCGATTTTACCAAATGACTATATTGTGATTCTCGAAAAGCCGTTTTTTGAGAGTTCAAAGAATTTAGCAGCTTTTTAAAAATCATCGCATTACCAAATCGAGCCTCACTTCGATCTCATGGCACTTGGTGAATGAGAAGGAGAAGGAGACAGTTTGTAATAAGGGCACCACTGTATATATTCACCAATATTTTCTTCTTTTGAGATGGTGAAGTTCCCCTTGACCAAGGAAACAAAAATGAGAAGGATACGTTATTAGTGCGACATAAATGGGATGGATATATGTACCTAAGAATTTGAACTTTCATCGGACGTCCTTATCAGCACTCAGCAGCGACCAATCCCTATTCTATTTCTAATCAACCAATGGAAATTGAATTTAGGATGTCCCTATCTTATTCAATTCCACTCGTATTCATATATAAATATTCTTACCTATGCATGATAATGATATTTACCACTTGCAACTCTTCTACTTCCCTAATATGAAGGAAAAAAATAGAAA
>JASCZI010001259.1:6949-17410 GCA_036250425.1 Stylosanthes scabra | reverse complement strand
GTTATAGTATTTGATTGATAATATTTGCTGATCTTGATTCACTTTTCTGGTTTAGTACTAGATTATTTCTTGTTCATTGGTTTGATCTAATTGAAGGATTAGTAAGGAAGTATTGATTAATCCCCTTTCCTCGTTGGGAACGATAACCCACTCTTGTGGATTACTACTTGATCCGATGCACTTGTCGGATTGTTGTGAATCGTGAAAAGATTTACCGCATCATTGATCATTTAGAGACTCATTCTAGTTTTTTCCTCATTACATTTCTTCAACGTGAATTACGATTAGGATTTATGAATTCTTCTTTCCGTTTCTCTGTTGTGTTGCTCTGCACTATGAGTAACTAAACGTTTATAAAGCCAGCAGGGATGAGAGCTTTGTTCATCCCAAGCATGCCAAACCTAATTTGATTTTCACATTCTTCCACTACAAGCATCACAAATCAAAGTTCAATTCTTTATCCTTCAATTTCAGGAACTTGATCAAGCCGAGAGGTAATTTGGTTTCTGGCTTTTCAATTTAGTAATTTCAAGAGAAGGCTGGATTGATTGTGTTTGAGAATTGTTCTTCATAATTTTCTAGTAAACTAGAGAAAGGGAATTAGACTGTTATGCAATTATTTTGTGAATCTCAATTAGGGTCAATCAAATTAAGTAAGTGACATAAAACCTAATCTGTGATCTTTCTTGTAATTCACATAATTAAACTAGATATAATCTTAACCTCTATCTTAGTTAGTTAATCAAGAGATTGATAATTGATTAGGGTTAGAGACACTAAATCACTAAGAGATTAGGGTTTAGTTAATTAGGGTTCCTTGTGATTTGATGATTACTTGCATGAGAAGAAAGTGATTAATTAAATTAGGGTTTTGTTTGGGTGAATATCTCTAATTTCTTGGCTTATCCTCATTATTATTATTATCATTCTCATTGATTATTGCTTGCTACCCAATTTTTATTGATTGCCTATTATTGATTTTGTGAGATTTTATGAGATTTTACATGATTAGATTTGATATAGATTCACACCAATTTCATTATTTGATTTGTCTAATTAAAGAGCCGATTGATCATTGTTGCTTAGTCCATTAATCTCCGTGGGAATGATACTCTACTCACTTACTTATTACTTAATACGATCCGGTGCACTTGCCAATGAAAGCCCTGAAATTCCGCAAGGATTTCAAGCATCACCTCTTCCCCTTACTCTTAAGTATGCTTTTCTTGGTGCATGCGGAGGAAACTTTTCCTGTGATCATCAGTTCCTCTTTGAGTCGAGCGGAAGAAGTTAATCTTCTCAAGGTTCTGAGTGAACACAAGACTACACTTGGATCGACCATCAATGATTTGAAGGGAATCAGTCCCTCTGTCTGTATGCACAAAATTCTGTTGGAAGAGAACTCTAAGCCTGTAGTGCAACCACAGAGAAGATTTAATCATGTCAGGAAAGAGGTGGTGCAAAAGGAAGTAATGAAGTTGTAGGATGCTGGAATTATTTACCCTATCTCAGATAGCTCATGGGTTAGTCCTGTTCAAGTGGTTCCCAAGAAAGGTGGGATGACTGTGATCACTAATGAGAAGAATTAACTGATTCCCACAAGAACAGTAACTGGTTGGCGCATGTGTATTGACTACCAAATATAGAATGATGCTATAAGGAAAGATCACTTTTCCTTGCCCTTCATTGATCAAATGATGGAGCGATCAGCTGGTCATGCATTTTACTACTTCTTGGATGGCTATTCTGGGTATAATAGGATTGTAGTGGATCTTGCGGACCAAGAGAAGACAGCTTTCACTTGCCCCTTTGGTGTGTTCGCATATAGGTGGATGTCGTTTGGTCTCTGCAATGCACCGACCACATTTCAAAGGTGTATGATTTCCATCTTCTATGATATGGTTGAGAAATTCATTGAAGTTTTCATGGATTATTTTTCTGTGTTTGGGGATTCCTTTGATGAGTGCTTGCATCATCTATCTTAGTTCTGAGAAGGTGCCAAGAAACAAACCTAGTTTTGAATTTGAAAAAATGTCATTTTATGGTGAATGGAGGTATTGTTCTTGGTCACCAAGTCTCAAACAAAGGAATAGAAGTTGACAAGGCCAAAGTAGAGGTAATTGAGAAATTACCACCACCGGTGAATGTCAAAGCTGTGAGAAGTTTCTTAGGACATGCTGATTTTTATAGAAAGTTTATCAATGATTTTTCTAAAATTGCCAAACCTTTGAGCAATCTGTTGGTATCTGACACCCCCTTTGATTTTCAACCAAGGTTGTTTGCATGCCTTTGAAACTCTCAACGCTAGACTTGTAACTGCCCCCATTATTTCTCCCCCTGATTGGTCTTTGCCTTTTGAGCTAATGTGGGATGCTAGTGATTTTGCAGTAGGTGCAGTATTGGGACAGAGGAAGGATAAGCTACTGCATGTTATTTACTATGCTAGCAAGGTTCTTAATGAAGCTCAGAAGAATTACACTACTACTGAGAAAGAGCTATTAGCAGTTGTTTTTGCATTTGATAGGTTTAGATCATATTTGATAGGGTCTAAAGTTAATGTTTACACTGACCATGCTACTTTGAAGTTTCTTTTGTCTAAGTAGGATGCAAACCCAAGGCTTATTTGATGGGTGTTGTTGTTGCAAGAGTTTGACATTGAGATCAAGGACACAAAGGGAACTGAGAATCCGGTTGCGGATCATTTATCTCGCATTGAGCAGCTTAATCAGACACTTCCTTTCCCTCCTACTAATGAGGAATTCCCTGATGAACAGCTTTTCATGATTCACAAGACACCATGGTTTGCTAACATGGCTAATTATAAAGCCAGAAAGGTTGTTCCAAAGGAACTCGCTCCTCACCAACAGAAGAAGCTGATACATGATGCTAGATATTGTCTGTGGGATGATCTGTACCTTTTTAAGAGGTGCTCTGATGGAATCATATGGAGGTGCATTGCTGAGGAGGACACTAATTTTGTTCTTTGGCATTGCCATGGTTCGGAATATGGTGGACATTTTAGTGGTGACAGAACCGCAGCCAAGGTCCTTCAATGTGGTCTTTATTGGCCAACTATCTTCAAGGATGCTCACTCTTTTGTAAAGAGCTGTGATCAGTGTCAGCGAACATGGAATATATCAAGAAGACAAGAGATGCCATAGAACTTCATTATGGAAGTTGAGATCTTTGATGTTTGGGGTATTGATTTCATGGGACCATTCCCATCTTCATACTCCAACTTATATATTCTGGTTGTTGTGGATTATGTGTCTAAGTGGGTTGAAGCTATAGCATCACCAACCAATGATTCGCGTGTGGTGATTAACTTTCTAAAGAAGCACATATTCTGTAGATTTGGTGTTCCTAGAACTTTGATCAGTGATGGTGGCACTCACTTCTGCAACAAGCACTTAGAGGATCTTCTACAGAAATATGGTGTAAAGCACAAGGTGTCGGTATCATCCTCAGACTAGTAGCCAAGTTGAAGTATCCAATAGAGAGTTGAAGAAGATTCTGGAAAGATTGTTAGTGTGTCAAGGAAGGATTGGTCAAGAAAGATTGATTATGCTCTCTAGGCCTTCAGAACAACATTTAAGACTCCCATTGGCATGTCACCTTATCAGTTGTTGTATGGAAAATCTTGTCACTTGCCAGTAGAATTAGAACACAAGGCGTATTGAGCTCTCAAGTTTCTGAATTTTGATCAACAAGCAGCAGCGGACAACAGACTTCTGCAACTTAATGAGCTAGAAGAGTTCAGGATAAAGGCTTACACTACTTCTAAGCTTTACAAGGAGAGGACCAAAAAGTGGCATGATAAGAGGATTCAACAGAGGATAATTGAACCAAGAAAGAAGGTGCTTCTGTATAATTGATGAACCCGTTTTTTCATAATAGAAAATAGATTAGAATTGAGAGGTTCATCAAAATATTTCCACACAATTGCTAGTGAATAACCATGATTTTAATCCTTTGCTTGTTGATGAACCCATATTTCATGATAAAATATGTGTTATAATTGATGGGTTTGTCAATCTAAAACCACATAATTGCTAGTGAATAGCCATGTTTGTGAACATTTGCTATATTTGTTCTAATTGTGATAAACATGCTAAATTAGCCTTAGAATTGAGTGAAATTTGTAGAACCTCATCCCTCTTGGTACCTTGATATGTTTGCTAGTGTATTTTAGGTTTTTAGGGATTGAGAAATGCATGGAAAAGGCTAAACAAGGCATTGGAAGCAAAGGATTCATGAAGAAGGGCAAAAGATAAAAGAAGTTGCTAGTGAAGTTGCTAGCAGCAGGCTAGCAACCATTTCTGCTAGCCAAAGCTGCCCACGAAGCTTTACAATGCTGCACAAGCAACATTGCTGCTGGCACAAGTTGCCCACGCAGCTTTTAAGCCTGAGCACACAGCTTGCTGCAGACAGCAAATGCTGATTGCGCAGCTTTAATGTTGCCCACGTAACTTAAGCCCCAAAAACACTCAAATTAAAGGCCAGAATTTGAATTTCAAGTTTTGGGGCCAATGCCAAGCCTCCATGAAGCCCAAATTCACTCTATATAAAGGGAGAGCAGCTGAAGCACAAGGGAGACTCTAGGCTCTAGTCACTACACACTACCAATTAGGATTAATTCATAGTTTAGAGAGTTTTTGGAGGAATTTCTTGTTTAATTAATGCAATCTACACTTGTTTCTTTCATCTATTTCTCTATTTCTCAATTCTAGCTTTTATGTTCTTGTGTTCTTACTTTGATCTTGCTGAAATTTGTTTCTTGTTATGATCTATTGCTATTTTCTTGGTTCATTAGTGATATTTGTTGATTCTCTTGCTTATTTACTTCATTGATCATCTTGATTTGTTGATTTCCATTGTTATTTACCATGTCTTCTTATTATGCCCACCAAGTATTTGATGTTTTGTTTCTTATAACTATAGAGTAGTGTTCTGTTCCTTGGTGATGGGTTGAAGTGTGGCTGATCTTCACTACTAATCCCTAAGGATAAGAATGGGTTAAGGCCCGGGTTAAAACTGTACCGTTGATGCTACGCCCCTGCCAATAGCAGGAGAACCTTAACGACGCGAACTTGATGGGTTATTCGAGTTCACCGAATACCGAGGATCTACGTTATTGTGTATGCCTAGGACTTTCGGAACAGGGTTAATTCCACCCATTCGACCGTTTGACAGAGTGGGCTTTGTGTTTTACGTGACAACCATTCATAATTGGTATTAGTGGTGATCATAGGGACACATTATACTTCAATTCAAGACCAGGCACCCTTTATTATCATTAGTTCTATCTATTTCTTATTTTGCTCTTGTTACCAATACTAAACCATTGCAACCCTAATATTCTCACAACCATTCGCGAGCCACAATATTTCAATTCCTAGGGAGAACGATCCGAGTTTAATACTCAGTATTTTTAACTGGTTGCAAACTTTGTGACACTCTTTTTAAATCTTAACCTGACTCCCATAGTTGGTTTGGAACTATCTACAACGAATTCCTATTTTGAAAATTGAGGGGTTCTGAACCGGCCTTGGGGGACGTGTCACTTGTATATGTTCCTAGGGGTAAATGTATGCTAACTTAGCCTTAAAAGTGATAGAAATTTATGAAATCTCATCCCATTTGGTGCATTGATATGTTTCCTAGTGTATTTCAGGTTATAGGGATTGAGAAAAGCATAGGCAAGGTTAAGGAATGCATTGGAAGAAAAAGGTTCACAAGAGGAAGCCAAGAAGCATGAAACAGGGCACCGTGCGGGAGCGTTTCAGGATGCATTCTGCCAACACGAGCGCGACCGCGCGGGTGCGAAGTCAAAGCTGCAATTTTTGTTGACTGTGCGACGGCACGGTACCATCTGGCAGAATTAAAATCAAGGCTAAAAATGAAATTTCAAGTTTTCAGGTCAGGTCCAAAGTCCTTGCATGGCCCAATTCGACCTATATGCAGAAGGAACAGCTGAAACACAAGGGGAAATTCCCATGAGGATCATTTTTTAGAATTTAGAATAGTTTTAAGTGGTTTTTGGGAAAGTTTTCCATCTCTCTCATTTTCTCTCTTCTAGTTCATAGTTGTTCTTCAATTGCTCATCCATTTCCAGCCCTTCACTAGCCAAGCTTTTCATTTTAATTCTTGTTTGAATGCTTGTTGCTTGATACTGTTGTTTAATTAATGCAATCTTTACTTGTTCCTTCATTTTCTCATCTTTATTTCAATTATACCTCTCTTGTTCTTATGTGCTTATTTTGTTCTTGCTGGAAATTATCTTTTGTAATGATCTATTGCTATTTTCTTTGATGATTATTGATGTTTGTTAGTTCTCTTGTTGATCTATTGCAATTACTATCTTAGATTGTTCATTTATCTTGTTATTCATCATGTTTCTTTACTATGCATGTCAAGTGTTTGATGTTTTGATTCTTATGAGTATGGAGTAGTGTTCTTGTGTCTTGGTCATGGGTTGAAATGTGGATGATCTTAGCCACTAATCCCTAAGGACAGGAATGGGTTAAGGCCCGGGTTAAAACTGTTCCATTAACGCTAGGCTTTTGCTAGTGATGATTGAGTTCTTAATCAGGTGAACTTGATGGATTATTCAAGTTCCAAGGACCTAGGACCTTCGCACTAGTGAATTGCCTAAGAAATTCGGAACGGGATTAATTCCACCACTCAACCATTTGACAGAGTGGGCTAAGTGTCTTATGTGACAACCATTCATAATTCGGATTAGTGGTGATCGTAGGGACACATTATACTTCAACTCAAGACCAAGCACATTTGTTACTTGCGACACAAGTTATTTCTCAGTTTTCCTCTTGTTACTATCTCTCACCATTGCAACCTCAATATTTTCACAACCAAATGCAAACTGATGCCCGAAATCCTTTCGGATTTTCGGGGGCTCGACCGGCAAGTGCACCGGATCGTATCAAGTAATAAAAAGTGAGTAGAGTATCGCTTCCACGAGGATTAACGGACTAAGCAATACTGATTAATTAGTTCTTTAATTAGACAAAAATCAATTAATAAGAGTGGTGGTGAATCTATGTCAAACCAAATCAAATCAAATCATATAAATATCTCACAATTCTTAACAAATATTAATGTGGATTTAATTGAAGAGAAATTGGACAGAAAGCAAATCTAATCCTAATAGTAATTGGAAATTATTATTCAATGAAACAAAAAAGCTAATCCTAAATCTAATTAACTAACGTGACCTAACATGCTTGGTTTCCAAGTAATAACAAAATAACATAATTTCACCAAACAGTAAGTAACGTGAATCACAATAGCACAATTAATACTCTTATGAATTAAGAAATCACAAAACAAAGATGAGAAATTAATGGAGAAAATAAGTCAAGGATTTAGAGATATTCACCCAACAAAACCCTAATTCAATTATCCACTTTCTTTTCATTCAAGTAATCCAATTCACAATGAATTCTAATTAACTAAACCCTAATCTCTTAGTGATTTAGTTTCTCCTAATTCAATTAATTATTAATCTCTTAATTAATCAAAGAATTAGAAGGTGAAGAACAATCCTGATTTGGTTAATGTGAAATTCAAGAGTAGTTTTAGATTGAATTTTATGTCACTTATTCAACCTAACTTTAATCCAATTGAATTTGCATAAGAATGGGTTAAGGCCCGGATTAAAATTGTTCTGTTAATGCTAGGCTTTTGCTAGTGATGATTGAGTCCTTAATGAGGTGAACTTGATGGATTATTCAAGTTCTAAGGACCTAGGACCTTCGCACTAGTGAGTTGCCTAGGACATTCAGAACGGGGTTAATTCCACCCACTCGACCATTTGACAGAGTGGGCTAAGTGTCTTATGTGACAACCATTCATAATTGGCATTAGTGGTGATCATAAGGACGCATTATACTTCAACTCAAGACCAAGCACCTTTGTTACTTGCGACACAAGTTATTTATCAGTTTTGCTCTTGTTACTATCTCTCACCATTGCAACCTCAATATTTTCACAACCAAATGCGGACCTCTGTTTTCAACTCCTAGGGAGAACAACCTGAGTTCCATTCTCGGTATTTAAAACTGGTTGCAAAATCTATGACATTTTCTTGTTGAAGAACGATTTCGATATCATTTTCATAATTGGTTCGGGTTCTGCTACAATGAACCTCTTGTTTTAAACGACAAGAAATTCCCAACCGACCATGATTGTGACACCAGAATCGGTCTTTCTTCAATAATTCAAGGCTGATGAAACTCTTCACAGGGAAATTGAAGTCAAGATGGTCAGCGCCATTCATGGTTATCAAGGTCTCCCCCTATGGTCATGCTGAGATTCAGAATGAGAAAGATGGAGCAAGATTAATTGTTAATGGTCAAATATTAAAGCAATATCTTGGTGGCGAGGTGCATCGCCAGAAGTCCACCCAACATCTCACTTAAGGTGACACAATGTCAAGCTAATGACAATAAAAGAGCGCTTGGTGGGAGGTAACCCATTCTATATATCCTTTTAGTAATTAGAGTTCATTTCTATGTTTGCTGTTTATTAGCTTAAGAAATTACACATTCTGACAAACTTAGATATCTGCAACTAGTTCAATGGAAAAGAGAAACTTTATTCATTAAGTGGAGGATCATGGAATTTCATGCAAGGAGTCAACTGTGATAATCTAGTTAGCAAAGGACCTCTTCTGCTACTAAAGATAGAGGGTTTTTCACTTGGGTTACATCACCTCATTGCATTGCATCATTCATTCTTCTTATGACTTTCATTGCATCTAACCATATCATACAAAACTAAGTTTGGTGTCCCCATTCTTCGTCATTTTCACCATACTGCATATCGGAACTTAGTTTGTACTCAGTTTTTGCATTTACAGTCATATTTACTCAATTACTTAGGAACTAAGTTTGGTGTTCTATGTCATGTCATGCATTCATTTAGTTTATTACATTGCCCAATCAGTAGTTTTATATAAAAAAAATTTAAAAAAAGGGGACAACATGCAGCACCTACACTTGAGCACCAAGCATTGGTGCCAAGCTTGGTGCTTCTTACCAACGCCTAGGCAAACTAGGAACCCAACTCACACCACACCCCCTCATGCACTCGGCCTCACCATACTTCCTTACACACTCGGTCTCCACGCCTAGGCAACCACTTTGGTACCTAGGCGTCCCCAAATACCTGCTCTAGGCCTCAACACCCAACCCACTCCACCACCCCAACACCTAGGCATGCATGCCAATGCCTAGGCGTCCCGCACATCTCCCATCCACACACACTCTCCACACAACCAAACACTATGCCATCCGAGTTGCCTCACCCAATGCCTAGGCGTGCTTAGCAACGCCTAGGCACCTAACCAACGCACCCAACCATCCCCACACTCATGCAACCCCCCAGCCGAGCCACCACACAAACCCAACGCCTAGGAACCATCATGGTGCCTAGGCATCCACTCCCTTCCCCCATGCTACCCCATACCCTCACACCATTTCACTCAACACTAGCACCACCCCATGCCCTCCTCATGCACATACACTCCCCCACCTCAACAAACTATACACCTTCTAGCACAACCAAACCTGAGCCCTCCCATCTACACCTTCACCCAATGACTAGGCACCCACCTTGTGCCTAGGCGTGCCCATGATCCCTGCTGGCGGCCCCAAGACCGGTCCAGAAAAGTGGAGTTTCGTTGCAGATAGCTCCGACCCAATGTCAAGGGAACCGTGCCAAATTTAGTTAAAAAGGTGTCACATATATGAAATCAAGTTTGAAAATACCGAGGACTGGACTCGGGTCGTTCTCCCTAGGAAGCAGAAATAGAGGTTTGTCTTTGGTTGAGAAAATATCGGGGTTGGTTGCAGTTGTTGTTTGAGAACAGAGCGCAAGAGAACAGATTAAAACAGCAGTGGATTAAAAAGTGCCCAGCTATGGGTTGAAATACTGTACCTCCCTATGAGCACTGCCGATCCCAGATTGGATGGACTGTCACCTAAAGGAAATTAACCACCACAGGGTGGCGGATTTAACCCCTATCCGAATGTCCTAGGCATACACAACAACAGGGGACCTAGGTCTCAATAGAACTCGAGTAAATCCCGCGTCACCAAGAAGAACTCACCAGTAGTGCACTTTGCACCGAATTTAGTCTGTCTCATTTAAGGTCCCCACACTGCTAGCAGGGGCGTAATGTTAACGACATCGAAATTAACTTTGTTCCTCCCATCCGTTGCCCTTAGGGATCAGCAGCTAAGATCATTCGCACATTTCACCCCATAGCCGAGTGACTATGGTCAATACTCGCTACGTACGAAAATCATAATTGCAGAATTTAAACGAGCAGCATAACAGTAAGACATAATGACAAAATAGTAAAAACAAACGGGCAGAATAACGGCAGTAATATTGAATAATTCAATATTAAAGTCGACAAAGTAACAGCAAACAAAA
>JASCZI010001258.1:3523-15499 GCA_036250425.1 Stylosanthes scabra | reverse complement strand
TTTTTTTTTAAAAAAAAAAAAAAAAAAAAAAAAAAACAGTTGGTTTTATTCTTGATTCGAAGGGAGACAAGCAAATGAGTTCGTTAACATTGTTATTAGGGGCTCAAGGAACACATTTAAGAAAACTTTTTCAACACAAATATTAAGATAACCACATGATCAGATTAGGTCCAACCCGTCGAGCCAATACGCTAAACTCGCAAGATAACTGGTCTAAATTTTAAAACTCGCCAAATAAAAAAAAAAATTGCAAGCCCGCAAGTTTTGCTGCCCAGCATGCCAGGCCAAAATAACTTTTTTAACAAAAGAATTGTTATATATTATGAAAAAAATTCTCTAAAATTGTTATATTTATAAAGTGGTAAAATGATGTTTTAATCATTTTTAATTTTATAACTTTTATTACTTATGAGGTTCATCATCTTCATTTAAAGGTAATTCGAGTACTACTTTTCTTTCTAAAGTGATTAACAACTTTGGAAAAATTTAATCCATGTATTATATATAGCTCTAAGCTTTAAGCGTCTAGCCCCATTTTTACCATATGTTATCGGTAATACTGCATATATTATTTCTGTGCTAATATTTATATTTTTCCGTATTGTATATAATGTGTAAAAAAATATACAGTAGTATATATAGATTAATTCATATATATATATAAATAAGCTACTCGACTTATTTCTTAAAAAGTAAACTCTGTTTCTATTGCAAATGTTGTTTTCAAAATTATTTGATATCTTAAAACTAAGTTGAAATTGTTACTTTTTATTCTTTAAAATAATTTGAGAACACATATTATGGTAGATAATTCATTGACATTGAGTATTTAGAACAAGATTGTGTTAAATTGTATTATAGTTTGTCTAATTTTTATTTGTGTTTTAATTATAAATAAAATTTTAATTAGAGTTTAATTACTTTTTTAAATAAAAAAGAAAAATTAGCCCCTCGACCCGTCAATCTCACATAAGTCAAGTGGGGCTAACTAATTTGAAACCCATTATTTTTTTTCTGATTTTAATAATCATGGTTCATATGGTGTTTGCATATTCTCATTTGCAACAATTCTATTTGCACACCAAAATCAGCCACCAAATTAGCTATCAGCGTATAATACATATTAAAATATAAAATACATGTGTAACTTAACTAATTTTTAGTATATATTTTGTATTTTAATGTGTATTATACACTAATAGCTAATTTGATGGCTGATTTTGGTGTACAATTAGCATAACTTTTTAGTTTGATGTAACTTTTTGAGAAATTATTATTATTATTTAGAAAAATATATCAGTATAAAAATTGTATTTTTTGTGTTAAAAAATCTATTTAGTATATGCGGAACGTATTTGTTTACTTTAGATACAAATATATATATTTTTATTTTAAATTACTACATATTTAGTCACAAAAAAAAATTACTATATATTTTTGTTAAAGTATGGTGTTTGCATATCTTACTTTACGTTGATAAATTTATTATTATTATTATTATTATTATTATTATTATTATTATTATTATTATTACTACTTAGAAAAAACATATTAGTATAAAAAATTGTACTTTTTGTGTTAAAAAATCTAATTTGTATATGCAGAATGCATTTGTTGGTGACAACATGAGGAATGTATTTGTTTACTTTATATATATATTAAATTACTACTTATTTTTTGTAAAATAAACATTTCGATACTGAAATTATAACCATGTATATATTTAAACATGTATTAAATGCTTACTTACTACTTTAATTTCCTATTATACACGTAGCATTATGCAAAAGAAAAATATTCCAAAAATATAAAAAATCAATTACTAAATTAATTATCATTTATTTTTATATATTATTTTACGTATTTTCTTTAAAGAATTAAATATTTGTCCGAGATTCAATCAACATTACACCAGAAAAGAATAATTCTTTTGTGTTTTATTATTTTAAACCGCGTAACTGCTAACATACAATTAGATTTACTAGTGTTTTGACATTTTTTTTCCTTCTTTTTTTTTTTTTTTTATCGATTTACTGATAATGAATTTTCACTTTAAACCGAATTGGTCTAGTATCCAGTTCTCAATTAATCTGATCAAATAGATCAATTCATTTTGATTCTCATAACCACGCAAAATAATAAAATATTTTATAATAAAGTGGTTAAATTCCTTTGAATTATTTATATAAAAGAAGTCAATAAGTTATCATTCAAAATTTATATGAATTATTATTCGTAACTATGTGTTGACTCTTTATTGATCCCTAGTTTTTTTCATAAATAAGATTTCATATTTACCAATATACACTTGTTGTGACATAATTACAAAAATACACACATATTACTTATTTCATCGTCAACGAGATAATTTTACACAGATCTCGTTGGTAAGTGTGTAAATTTTTTTTTTAAACTTTTTTACATAGTGTCAACCAAATATATGTAAAAAGATTTTATTTTTTTTAAAAATTTAAAATTGATAAAATAATAATAATAAATGATATAACTACTTTTTGTTTGATAAATTTTTAATTATTTGTTTATCGATTTTTACAATTTTTATTATTTTTATTTTCTAATCCATTTAATTCAACATGCTCAATTCAACCGTGTCAACATTTGGAAGTATGAATACACTTACTTCAATCCAACAGTTGTGCCAATAAAATATGTGTAAGAAAATTTTTAAAAAAAATTAAAATTTATAAGAAAAAAATTAATAAATTATATAACTATAACCCACTAAGGTATGTCATTTAGAGAGCTCATTAAATACAATTTTAATTTTATTATTTTAACATTATAATTTAACTTGATAAACAGTACATATTCATATCTCCATTTCATTTTTTATAGTTTTACAATTTGTTTAACAAATTTTTAATTATCTTTTATCAATTTTTTCAATTTAAATAACAAAGTACCTAATAAGTTCAGATTTCATTCAATTTGTAAATTCTTTTTTCTTGAACAATTAAATTTTTGGACCACTTTTCTTTTCATTTTCTAATCCATTTAATCTAACGTTTGGAAGTATGTATACATTTACCCCAATCCAACAGTTGTAGTATTCTTTTAAGGAAAAATATAGGTAATTGTATTTTCAGCCAATAAAAATAGAACATTCATAACTATTGTTTGTAGAATATCTATAATAAAAGAAATTGAACATCTGAAACCTAAAAAATTAACATTCAACTAATTTTGTATTTTTTATAAACAGAACATCCGAAATCTAATTTAAATTGTTGGCTTATATTAACTAGATTTTTATTGATTAGATAGTATTGTTGTCTTTTTAAATATAATATATAATTAATTGTTTAATTTTTAATATTTTAATTATAGTTTATTTTAATTTATTGTTTAATTTTTTTAAAAATATATAATTAATTATTTAATTGTAGTTATATTATTTATTATTTTTTTAATCAATTTTAAATTTAAAAAAATTGAAATGTTTTACAAATATTTCGTTGACACTGGCAATGAGATATGTGTAAAAAAATTTCAAAAAAATTAATGCCAGTGAGATATGTGTAAAACTATCTCGTTGCCTGTGACGATGAGATATGTAATGGTAGAACAAATTTGTAAATATTTTTAGGCACATGTATTTTTATAATTTTCGAATTTTTTTTATTTAAATAAATATAGGTAATCGTATTTTCTGCCAACAAAAATAGAACATTCATAATTATTGTTTATAGAATGTCCACAATAAAAAAAAATTGAACATCTGAAACCTAAAAAATCAACATTCAACTAATTTTATATTTTTTATAAACAGAACATCCGAAATCTAATTTAAATTGTTGGCTGATATTAACTAGATTTTTATTGATTAGATAGTATTGTTGTCTTTTTAAATATAATATATAATTAATTGTTTAATTTTTAATATTTTAATTATAGTTTATTTTAATTTATTGTTTAATTTTTTAAAAATATATATATAATTAATTATTTAATTGTAGTTATATTATTTATTATTTTTTTAATCAATTTTAAATTTTAAAAAAAAACTGAATTTTTTTACAAATATCTCGTTGACACTGGCAATGAGATATGTGTAAAAAAATTTCAAAAAAAATTAATGCCAGCGAGATAAGTGTAAAACTATCTCGTTGCCTATGACGATGCGATATATAATGGTAGAACAAATTTGTAAATATTTTTAGGCCCATGTATTTTTATAATTTTCGAATTTTTTTATTTAAATAAATAAAAAATTGTACTTTTATAAACACTAAATATATATTTTTGTACAATTAACTAGTGATTATTGTTTTATTACATGTCTTCTAAGTCTTAATTTAGTAATTTTGGCACCTCGTTTTAGACGAAGAAAATCGTCTAAAGTAAAGAAATTGATAATTTAATCATCTTTAAATTTATATTTTTTATTATTTGTGAATTCATCGTCTTAATTTAAGTATTACTTTACCACTTTATATATCGCTTGTTTTAGAATAGCTTAATCCTTTTGGAAGGACTTGAAAATTTTCGTGAGTCATCATGACTTGGTGTACCTATCTCAACCACACTACACTTTTACTAACAACGTTACATGATCACAAAAAAACAAACACCATTCTCAACTTTACTCTCTCTTTTTCTTTCTTTCTTCCCTTATTTCGTGCCAAATTATTACCATATAAAGTTGCTGCATATTCAAAGAATACTATAAACAAGTTCCAAAAAACCAACCAGTTTATTCACAGTATTTCACGCCCTATATATATATGCACTTGATACTTGCATGAATCTTCACATTTTTTTTTTATTTATATCAATATTCCTTCAAGTAATTGAGTACCATTCTGTCTTTTTCTCTGATTTTTTTAACTGATTAATTAAATTTAATTAACATAAGGTTGCAAGTAAATGATTATCGTATTTGTCACTGTTATATTTATGTCATCACTATTATGTGAGAATTTGCAGCTTCTAATGATTTTGTTGAATTCTGTTGCTGTTGACAGGAAACAAAGCAAATTATTTCTCGATTCAGAGAAGAACTTGAATACGTAATGTTTCTCTTTCTCTTTCTCTTTCTTTCTTTAATTCTTTCTGTTTTGTTTCTGTCATATATAGTTTTATTTTATTTTATTCTTAGCCTGAATTTCATTGAGACTGTTTCAAAGATCACATCATACCTCACATTTTGCGGGAAAGGTTTGGTGTTCTTTTTCCTCTTTTTTTTTTCTTCGTAGAATTGTTCAATTCACCATCTAAATTCTTGGGAATTTGCACCAAGTTTCTTTCTTTTCTTTCTTTTCTTTCTTTTTCTTTTTTTTCTTTTTAACAAAAAACGTGTGTTGCGGAGATTACTACTACTGATGCATGGAAAATGTGTGAAACGCATGCAACTTGTTCTTTTCTTTAGTTTTTTGGATTCTAAACCAATCCAACAATGGTGGCAGAGAAATGTCCATGTAAGCATGAATGACTTTATAGTTTTAATATGATGATTTTGATGTGTTTTTTTTTTTTTTTGGGGGTACTAAATTGAAAATTGGTGCTAAATTGAAAATGAGGAATGGCACTAATCTCTTTTTAAATGTAATTAGAGTTGTTCTTGCAATTGGTGTTTTCCCCGGAGAAGATACCATGGAGTAAAGTCATAGTTTGTTTCTAGCAATTTTTTTATCCGGATTTTCCACGGTATCCCATTTCAGTAGGACAAGGACTAATCTACCATAGATTTGAATTCTGTCTGTCATTGACAAATTGGTTGTTGCATACATAAGACGCAATTTGGATCCTGGAAACTTACTTAAGTGGATGAGTAAACTGATTACTTGACTTGGCTCAAGTTGGTTATAGTGTGTGTTTATAGTTTCTACCACTATGCCAACACCCTTATTGCTATTGACTATTGAGATTGGCCTATGTTTTTTCTTTTTTCTTTTTGTTTTTTAATTTATTTTTTAATTTTTTAGCTTGTTTTTCAGTTGCAGAGAAAATGGTAACTAAAACAGTGGACCTTAGATCAGACACAGTGACAAAGCCAACTGAAGCAATGAGAACTGCCATGGCCACTGCCGAAGTTGACGACGATGTGCTTGACTTTGACCCTACCGCAGTCCGCTTAGAAGCTGAGATGGCGAAGATAACGGGAAAGGAAGCAGGGCTTTTTGTGCCCTCAGGGACAATGGGGAACCTCATAAGTGTGCTCACACATTGTGATGTTAGGGGAAGTGAGGTAATTCTTGGGGACAATTGCCATATCTTTATCTATGAGAATGGAGGGATTTCAACCATTGGTGGGGTGCATCCGAGGACGGTGAAGAACAATAGCGACGGAACCATGGACCTAGATTTGATTGAGGCTGCTATAAGGGATCCAAGGGGAGAGATAGTGTATCCAACCACTAGGCTTATTTGCTTGGAAAATACTCATGCAAAGTAAGCAACCCTTTTTCACATTTTATGTTAAATGTAGCTTGATTGATTTAACTTAATGGGACAAGGCTTTGTTGTTGGTGTTCGATGTTCACCATAATAAATCAGAGTGATCTTAATACCACAAATCAGGAAGAAAAATTATTTATGATGTTAATTGCATAAGAGAACAGATTTTTGAATTTCAGTGTAGTCCTCAGTCTGTTGTTCAAATTCTTATTTTTCACCATAGACACTCAAGCTTTGAATGTTCAAATATCATATATCAGTGCATCACAGATCCTTGTTCTTAAGGTATATTTTGGTTATTTTGATTATTGTGGGAAGAAATTATGTCTTCCTGTGTAGCCTTATTTGTTTATTGGAATATCTCTTTTGCTTTTCGATTGCTAGAATAATTTTCACTTCATTGTGCTGTTTAGTGTTTTCAATTTATTACCAGACATTAGAATGATAGTGTGCTTATGCAGTTTGCAGATATGTCTTTTGGTGTTTATGAAAATCCATTCCATTTCTAAATTGATTCAAATTTAGAAAAGAGTTTTGACTAACAACTTTCCTGAATGTAGCTCTGGTGGCAAATGCCTTTCGGCTGAATATACAGACCAAGTTGGAGAGCTTGCTAAGAAGCATGGTCTGCAGCTTCACATTGATGGGGCGCGTATTTTCAACGCTTCAGTTGTAAGTGAATTTGTGTTCTGTGTACTTTATAAGCTTCATAGTAAAATTACTGCATAGATAGATCTTGATTAGAAAACGATCTCCAACAACGAGCATAGAATGACTTTGCGTGATTAAGTTCGGATGTAGTATGGATATAGAAATATGAATTCAAATTCACCAAAGATGGAAAGAAGAGCACCGAAAACTATTGAATTGCTTAACCAACAATTTTGGTTTTTCAGGCACTCGGAGTTCCTGTGGATAGGCTTGTCCAAGCAGCTGATTCCGTTTCGGTATGATTTTCTTTTTCCTTTTTCCTTTTTTCCACCTAGTTTTCAGTATGGATTTTTATGTGTTATTTCTATACCAAATTAATAATAAGTTAATAACCGAACCAACTTATGATTCTTTGGAAACATCAGGTTTGCTTGTCTAAAGGTATAGGTGCACCAATTGGATCTGTTATTGTTGGATCCAAGAGCTTCATTGCCAAGGTAATGTAATTTGTTTCTTCTTTTAGTTTTGGATTGAAGGAAGGATTTAAATATTTGCTATATTTGTTTGTGAAACTGTTTGACTTTGAAGTGTTTTCTTTCTTTTTTCTTTTTTTAGGCTAGACGGCTTCGGAAAACCTTAGGTGGTGGAATGAGGCAGGTCGGTGTCATCACTGCCGCTGCACTTGTTGCCTTGCAAGAAAATGTTGGAAAGCTGGAAAGTGATCACAAGAAAGCTAGACTTTTAGCTGGTAAATAATATCATACATTTTTTTTTTATTATTTCCACATCAAGTGATTCCAAGAAAAGCTATAACTTTCCCTTCATTTCAGATGGATTGAATCAAATGAAAGGATTGAGGGTGGATCCAGTGGAGACTAATATTGTGAGTATTACTATTACACTTACACCATCATATCATAGTTTTGTCTCAATACTGGTTATGTAATGATCGAATCTTGGCGATTAGTAAGGTTGCTTATCGTGTGACTACGTATATCCCCAATTATGTTAAATAGAAAGCCCTTCAAATGAACATCTTTCTATATTGTTGCATTATGTGTACATACATGGTGTGAGAGGCACGAGCCGACTCGCACTTCATCCTACGATGGGGTTCGTATCCAATTCAGTTGCCACATGCCTCCCACGCAATATGTGCACATGGCATTTTTTCTTCTTTATGAATCAATTTCCTCTAAAGTGAGAAAGTAAATGTCTAATACTCTTAAATTAAAAATGTGAGACTCACATATGATAATAAGTTACAAATTTATTAGTAATTAACTCTTTACTTTGTTACTTTACCAATAATCTTCTCATTTTAGAGGATTTCTTTCCCTCCTTTATATATCTTTATCCGATCTTTTCCTTTCCGTGAGGCTAGGTATATATTGAAATTGAAGAGGGTTTGCACATGTCAGCAGCAAAGATAGTCAAGAACCTTGAAGAACGTGGTATCCTTGTGATGGAAATTAGCTCATCAAGGTTTTAATCTTCCTTCAACTTTAAATTGATACTGTTTTGATTCATATATTTCTTGATTAGTATCACTTTACTTTTGTGCCCAAATGTCTGAATTTTAGTGACTATGATCTTTTCTCATTTTTTCAAAATATTTAAAAGTTTCATTGTTGAATGCATCTGATATAATAATAGTTCATATGTTACTGATTATCAGGAAAAGAGAAAAATTGTTCATATGTTAGAGAGTTCTGGCTAGGCATTAGTATTAATAATGCAGGGGTGCATTTTCCTAAGCTTAGTTAGAGTTCAATCAGATGTTAAAATATATTTTCAAGTTTGACAATATATATCTATATATTGTAATTTTCTTACCAAATTAGAGTAGCGATGAACTTACATTGAATTCGCCTAAGAATAGGTTACATTATACATGGTACTCCTTGATTTGTAAAGAATATGAATGTCACATTTTACAAAATACGGGGTGGTCGAGCGTCGTATAACTTAAATCTCAGGAGGTTACAGGTTAGTGTATACTATTACAAACGGAACGGTGTCATTTTAGGTCGACGGAGGGCATGAACACATGAATGACATTCACTAATATGATATTTAAGCCCTCTAGAATCTTCAATAGGTTGCTTCATTTTTGTTGTTTATGAGAAATATACAAAGATATCCATATCACTATATGCAGAACATTTTAATTTGACAGGGCGAGAGGCTAATGACAGTGTTTGCATTTTTTTCCTTTTTCAGAATTAGGGTTGTTCTCCACCACCAAATTTCAGCAAGTGATGTGCAATATGCCTTGTCATGCTTTCAGGTGATGATGAAAATTGAATAGAAACAGATGTTATGTTTATATACTTTGTTATTTCATCTCTATGTCTTAGAATGAGACTATATGAGACTGTGGCTCTGTTTTGTTGAATGTTGCAGCATGCTGTTAAGGGTGGACAAATTGAAAATGGCAACTAGTGGAAGAAAAATTTGAATTTGGCAATTACTGGATCAAATTCCATTCAATTGAATTTCATATCTGATGTTGTCTTTGCTTTTTTATGTATTTTATTTAATGTACCCTATAAGACAAGGAATGTATGTGTTCCTGCTATGAATTAGTTTAATTTTAGCCAAGAAAAACTGCCTCATGGGCTACTGAAAATTTGTCAGTGTATCATCACTTGGAATAAATTCTTTGAAAATGACTAGGACTCTTAATTTATTCTTTTGGTTATTCTCTTAACAATAATCAAATAAGTAAGAATTCAAATATATATATGCTATTTTTCGAAAATATTAAAAGGATAAAATATTCAAAACTTTATTTAAAAATTAGGAGGATAACTTAACATATTTTCTGCATCACTTACAGCATTAAGGAGCAGTAGAAGAATAGATGTAGGTGGTGATAAGTCTGTAGTGAATCATTAACAATTTACCGTTGTTTCAATAATCTTAAAATATGACTTTAGATTTAAAATAGCCATATACAATTTTGAATGAAATTGGTTTCACTTAAAAACTAGTTCATCAGGGGTGAGAGTAATTCACATTTAAAATTACTAGTTGTTTTGTAAAAAATCTCCCAAAATTAGAATTTAAGAAAGAATAGTGCTACGGAACCAATATTAAGGAGTTATTAGGGAGCCAATAATTAAGTTATCATCCAAAATTTATATGAGTTATACAATATTAGGTTATCATCCAAAATTTATGAGTTATCATCCGTAACTATGTGTTGGCTCCCTATTGGTTGTAATGTATTGGCTCCTTAGTCTTTTTCTTTAAGAAAACCAACAACTCCACGTTCCAAAATCCACCCTTTAATTTTTCAATCAAAAGCTAGTTTATCACCTTAATCCCACCAAGTGAAACTTGTTCATGAGAATAGTTCACTTTAATTCGGTCAGATTAGGTAAATCACCCGTTTGTGCCTTCTAGATTCACTAATAACTTGATGCTTAAGTAATTGGTTCCAAACCTAAGACTTCTCTTAATTCCTTAATCCACACTCTAATCCACATGATTAGGGTTTGTGAATAGTAAGGAGCTATGAAGTATGGACACTTCGTTGAATTGGTGTGTCCATGTGTTAGACAGTTTTTGGACACGATATGCATCGACACCCGTCCGACATGCGTGTCTTCTGTGTCCATCTGTGTCTTTAAAGAACAAAAAAGATACTTATTCGGACACGCTTGACACTCTAACTTATATTCTTAAAATAAATTTAAAAATAGTATATATTAATATTTTTAAAACTAAAAATTATTTTAAATACTTTATATAATTAAAAAATATTAAAAATATTAATCTGAATTTTATTATAAATAAAATATTAAGATATAATTATTTAAAAAAAAACACATTATATTTTAGAAAGATTATTCGGTATGCCTCAAAAAGTGAGGCATATCGTATTCCATTACTTTTTAGTTGTTGATCTTAATTATATATTTATTTTATAATAAAAATCAATCAAGATCAATGATTAAAAATCGGTGGAATACGGTATTCCTCATCATACCGGATAATTTTCCTATATTTTATATATATTGTCGTGTGTCTATGTTATAAGTAAGGAGACTGGATTCCAGCTGTCGCAAAAAGTGAGGCATATCGTATTCCATTACTTTTTAGTCGTTGATCTTAATTATATATTTATTTTATAATAAAAATCAATCAAGATCAACGATTAAAAATCGGTGGAATACGGTATTCCTCATCATACCGGATAATTTTCCTATATTTTATATATATTGTCGTGTGTCTATGTTATAAGTAAGGAGACTGGATTCCAGCTGTCGGCGTCGGCGATATATATGATAAGACATAAAATCATTTGTTTTATAATTTGATGGAATGAAAATTTGATGAAAATCAACTCCCGATTAGATGGTATTCGCCTTTGCCACTAATAAGTGGGCTTTATAACAAAGGAGAATAGGAGATATCTGGGGTTCTTTTTGTAGCTAGGGATAGATTCATTTGCAACATGGCATTTAAAGTCAGATATCCTAGCTTCATTTTTCCATTACTAAGACCTTGTGTTATACTTATATCATCCATGATAGCAATAAACACTTTGAAGTGCACTTATGTTTTTTTCTTTTGGCAATAGAGTGACTAATAATTTTCTTAAATTTATCCATGCTTCAATTACTGGAACTACCCTACATTTGAACATTTCGAATTCAGAATTATACTACCTCTAAGATTTAAGTTTTCGATGGAGGATGATAATCGCCGAAAGGACAGTAATTTTTTATTGTACAAAAAAACTGTTTTTTTTTTTTTTTTTGTTACAAAAGGACAGTATGTTGCATAACCTGAAATATATATTGTTGTAAAATACTTGGGCTGCACTGTGTTTACATTCTTTATATTAATCTCTAGCCCATATATAATATTTTTTTTATAAGAGCCCATATATAATAT
>JASCZI010001257.1:0-17782 GCA_036250425.1 Stylosanthes scabra | reverse complement strand
AAAAATAGGTTAGTTTTATAATGTTCTTCATTGAATTGAATGTGTATAATACAAATATTATTCTATATTTTGAATTTGTGGATTATATGATTTTTTATTAAGTAAATTAGATATTTAAGAAATTTTTAAAATAATACAAATTTATAATAACATAACATTCGCTACCCCTGCAAAATAAGTCTAGCTCCGCCCCTGGGTCCTCGGAGAAGTACGAACGATGGTCATCCAGTGCTAGTTCTGGATCGGTCGGGCTTGGCTATGATAATCGACCGGGTGAACTCACCGTAGCCTACAGGGATAGGCATGCATCATGTGCATATTATCTGCTAATTGCTTGTATTGCTTGCTTGTAGTGAATGTTGTGTGTTTGCTTGATTGTTTGATGGATTATTGAAGATTGGGATTAGGGAATGCATGACCTAGGATGCGATAGGGAAGGATGAAATAACTAGTAGTGTTGTATTGCTAGGTTAATAGGTATAACTAACTCACATGGCTAAAGGAGGGATAATAGGAAGGCCTTGCGTGGTCCTACTAGAATGAATAATGTAGGTTTGGCGCTTTATCTGTACTGAGAATCCATGGGTTGGGGATTTTCATTCCGTATATTATCAGGCTTTTCAAGTACAGGTTCAAGCTTAGAAAGTTGGCGAAGCATTCCTTCGGATCCTTCGAGTCTAGTATCTCTGCGAGTTCAAGTCTTCTGCTGTGGTTGTGTGGAGAACTAGGTGTGTATGTATAGAGTGTATATATAAGGGTCTGTAATTCATAGTCGAACCTAAACTTCGCAGGTTCTGTTGTAAAGAGTGGAACCACTTGATTAAGTATATGTATATTTATATTTTGAAGTAACCAGATTATGTGTGATGGTCAATGGCTCTATTTTGAATACAAATTGTGACGATTTTTGAAAAGTAGTGATATTTACTAGTTGTCGGGCGTCCGTAATACTTCGATATTGGTCAAATATGCCCGGGCGTGTTTGGCAAATATTGGGGTGTTACAGGAAAGAGCTGTGGATGGGTGGGTTGGCCTCTTTGTTTCATGCCAAGTAAGTGTTCGGCCAAGATAGTTGAACAGATAGAAGTTAAGTTTGAGTTGATGGACTGTTGGGGAGGGATACTCCACAATAGAGACTTGATTTGATAGATTGGATATCATTGATGGTTAATTGAATGATTGTGATTTGAATAAGTGATCGGTTAGGTTAAATAAGTGTTCACTAATTAAGCGAAAGAAAGAAAATAAAATGAAGAAGACAGAAAATAGGTAAAATTACCAAATTTATTAATGATGAAAATGGATGGAACAGGGGTAGAGTGCCTCATTAAAACCTCTTTAAGCAAAACCCAGTTTAGGAAAAAACTCAAGATGGGGAAAAGGAGTGCATCCCCTTGTCCTACCCCACTAACTGAAGTACAACTTTAATGATGCAATGTTCCAAGTACTAGGTACAAGAGTACCGTCTAGTGTCTCTAGTTTGTATGCTCCTTTGCCGAGCACCTCATGAATCTGGAATGGTCCTTCCCAGGTTGGTGCTAACTTGCCTTGTCCTGGAGGCTTTCTGACATCATCTGTTTTGTGTAGGACGAGGTCATCTTTCACAAAAGATCTCGGCCGAACGCTTTTGTTGTACTGCCGGGCTGATAGCTTCTTGATTGCTAGCTAGTGGATTGTTGCTAAGTCTCGATCTTCTTCTATGGTGTCGAGTTCTGTTCGTTGGCTTGCTGAGTTGTTGTCCTCATTGTAGGTTTGTATTCTGAAGGATCCTTGGGAGACTTCAACTGGGAGCATGGCATCTTGGCCGTATATTAGCCTGAATGGTGTCTCCTTCGTGGAGCTGTGGGGAGTTGTGTTGTAGCCCCATAATGTTTCTGGGATTAGTTCTGCCCAGCGTCCCTTTGCAACATTCAGTTTCTTTTTTAGAGCTTGGAGGATGACTTTGTTAGTAGCTTCTGCAAGTCCATTAGTCTGAGGATGCTCTACAGAAGAGAGATGGTGCTTGATCCTAAAATTGCTTAATAATTGAGTGAAGTTAGAGTCAATGAATTGTCTCCCATTGTCGGTGACGATTTCATGAGGGATTCCAAATCTGCATATCATAAATTTCCAGACAAAGGAGGTTGTCTTTTCAGCAGTTATACGTGCTAGAGGCTGAGCCTCTATCCACTTAGTAAAGTAATCAATAGCAACAAGTAAGAACTTGACTTGGCCAGGGGCCTAAGGAAAAGGTCCAAGAATGTCCAGCCCCCACTTACTAAAGGGCCAACTTACCTCCGAGCTATGTAATAGCTCGGCTAGGCTGTGGATAGTTGGGTTGTGTCGTTGACACTTGTCGCAGTGTTTGACTTTGCTGATGCAGTCTTGCTTCATTGTTGGCCAGAAGTATCCAGCTCTTAGTAGTTTGGAGACGAGGCTTCGTCCTCCTTCGTGTACTTCTGCCATGGCCAGGTTGGACTTTTCTTGGGAGAGGCACTTTAGCAAAGGTCTTGAGAGACCCCTCTTGTAGAGGTCATCTCCAACAAGAGTGAACATACTGGCTCTTTTCTTGAAGAGTCTGATGTCTTTGTTTGTTGTGGGTAAGGTGCCTTCTTTGAGGTATTTGATGTGGTCGGTTCTCCAATCTGTATCCTGTTTCTCAATGCTCAAAATAGGGGTTAGTTCCACACTAGGATGTTCTAGTGTGATTTGTGATAAGGGAGGAACATTGTTTATAGGTCTTGTAGTTGCCAATTTAGACAAGATGTTAGCTCTGGAATTTTCCTCTCTAGGGATGTGCTGGATGTCAAAGTGTTTAAATTTTGAAATTAACCTTTGAGTTATTTGCAAGTACTTATCCAACAGCACATCCTTAGTTTGGAAGATCTCGTTTACTTGTTGAACTACTAAAAGTGAATCACAGTGGACAATGATATTCTCAATTGATTAGTCTAAAGCTAACCTAAGCCCTGCTATAAGAGCCTCATATTTAGATTGGTTATTGCTTGCAGAAAAAGAGAATCTAAGTGATTGTTCGAAAGTAGTCATGTTACCATCAGAAAGGATAATACCTGCCCCTGAACCCTGAGGGTTTGAGGCCCCATCAACATGAAGAGTCCATGAGAGCGTGGATGGTGTTGTGCCAGGGTCTGAGAGCTCAACCACAAAGTCTGCTAGAGCATGGGATTTGATTGAGTTTCTAGCCTGATACTGGACGTCGAACTCAGAGAGTTCTATGGACCACTTAATGAGTCTGCCTGCTAAGTCTGATTTGGTGAGGACTTGTCTGAGGGACTGGTCTGTTCGAACTATGATTGTATGACTCCTGAAATAGTGTCTGAGATGCCTTGCTGTGATGATTATTGTTAGTGCTAGTTCCTCCATTGTCGGATAGCGTAGTTCATCTCCTTGCAAGAGCTTACTTACAAAGTAGATGGGTTGTTGTTCTCTTCTTGTTTTTGAAACAAGCACAGAGCAGATGGCGTGATCTATAACAGATAAGTATAAGTATAAAGGTTTACCAAACTCTGGCTTATGGATTATAGGCGGAGAAGAGAGCATCCTCTTTAACTCTTGAAACTCGGTCTCACATTCTGTTGTCCAATTGAAGCTGGACTCTTTCCGAAGAGCTCGGAAGAAGTGGTAAGATTGATGAGCCACACGAGGAAGGAAACGTGAGAGTCCTGCAATCCGGCCTGTTAGTTGTTGAACCTCTTTGATGCTTTGAGGGCTTCTCATCTCGATGACTGCTTTGCACTTTTCAAGGTTGGCCTCAATTTCCCGGCTTGTTAGTATGATTTCTGGATTGAGCTTCATGTTCTATCTCCTTAATTGATCAAAGATTTTCAGGAGGTCCTCATTATGAGGTCTGCCTTGTGGGGTCTTTGCTACCATATCATCAATATAGACTTCCATGTTGCATCCTATCTGTTTGGCAAAGACTTTGCCCATCAATCGTTGGTAAGTGGCACCTGCATTTTTGAGCCCAAAGGGCATAACCTTATAGCAAAAGTTCACATTGTTAGTAATAAAAGCAGTTTTATTTTGGTCAGAAAAGTGCATCATGATTTGATCATAGCCAGAATAAGCATCCATGAAAGAAAGAGTATTAAAACCAGAGGTATTGTCTACCAGCTTATCTATACAAGGTAGAGGATATGCGTCCTTGGGGCAGGCTTTGTTCAGGTAAGTGAATTCGACGCACATCCTCCACTTACCGTTAGCCTTTTTTACCATGACAACATTTGAAAGCCATGTGCTGAACCTGACTTCTTTGATGAAGCCAGCTCAGAGGAGCTTCTCTGTCTTTTCTTGTGAGGCCTTTTGTTTGTCATTGTCGAGGTGTCATTTTTTTCTGAGCAACAGGCCGGACTGTTGGGTTGATGGCTAGTCTGTGACATATGACCTCGGGGTCAATGTCTGGCATGTCGCCTGGGCTCCATGCAAAGAGATCGGCATTGTTTCTGAGCAGTTGGATGATATCTGCCTTGTCCTCGGCTAGTAAGGTTGTGCCAATGAATGTGAATTGCTCTGGGTCTGAAGTGAGCGGCACTTTCTCTAACTGTTCAGTTGGTGTTGGTCTGTCCTCTGTATTTGTTCTTGGGTCAAGTTCTGCCAGTGGTGGCAAGTTTGCAATGTTGTAAACGACATTACAGCTTTCTTCTTTAGGTTCGGCCTTTGATGGATTGAGACTGGCATTGTAACATTGTCTGGCCTCTTTGTGGTCAGAATGGACTGTTGCAATCTTGCCTTCCTGTGTACAAAACTTAACGCAAAGGTGGACAGTAGAAATAATAGCTTGGAAAGCATTTAAAGATGGTCTGCCTAGTATTATGTTATAAGGACTAAAACAGTCTACTACTAAGTACTGAATATCTAAAGTTTTAGAGTTAGGGGAGTCACCGAGTGTGGTTTGTAACCACACATAACCGAGGATGGGCACTTTGTCTCCAGAGAAACCAACAAGTTCTCCATTGCAAGGTTGGAGTGATTTCTCACTCAGCTTCATTTTCTGGAACGTTGAATAGAAGAGTACATCTGCATTGCTGCCTGGGTCAAGGAGCACTTTGTGTACCAGAGGTTTGCCAACCTGCAAAGAAATAACTCTCGGGTCGTCCAGGTTCTTGCTCCTGGATTTGAAGTCTGATTGGTTGAAGGTGATCTCAGGGAGCTCTTTTTGTTGAGTGTGCGGTTGGGGATTGGATCTTTCCACACTAAGCATTGCTCGGCAAGACCTCTTCCGAGATGAGTTGCTGGGGCCACTGCCAACAAAGCCACCTGAAATATAATAGATTTCATCCTTCTCGGATGTGTCCGATACCTTTTTACCTTTGTCCATATTGGATGGGTTCTCTTTGTTGTTTCTAGAGATGTGTCCGGAAATGTATTTGTCGAGGTGCCCCTCTCTGGCTAGGCGCTCTAGGAGATCATTGGCAATGACATAGTCGTCAGTATTGTGACCATACTTCTGATGGAAAGTACAGTACTTGGTTTTATCTGCATTCTTCTGGTCTTTGTAAGATCCCGCGTTCTTGGGTGGTTTGATGAGCTTTGAATTCAGGATCTCCTTGATGATGTCCTCTTTTCTGGTGTTGAACTGTGTATATGCTTCATACCTTGGGGTTGGTTGGAAAGTCTTCTTTTGTTCTCGGTTGTTGCTGAGTGGTTGCTGTCTGTTTGGTTTGTACTCATTCCTTGGAATGTTGGATTTGTCCAAGTTCCTAGCTTGGCGAAGTTCTTCTATTTCTGTCTGTCCATGAGCCTTTTTTCTGAATTCCTCCAGAGTCTTTGGTTTGTTCACTGCTATAGTCTCTTGGAACTTGCCCGGCCTTAAACCACTCTTGATGGCATGAAGGTGTACTTTGGGGTCGAGGTTGGGGATTTTCATTGCTACCTTGGTGAATCTGGTGATGTATGCTCGGAGACTTTCATGTTGTCCTTGCTTGATAGTGCTCAAGTAGTTGGAATCATGGACATAGATGGCAGAGGCTGCAAAGTGGTTCTTGAATAAACCTGAAAGTTGAGAAAAAGAGGACACAGATCCTGTAGGCAAAGAAGAAAACCAGAGTAAAGCAGCACCATCTAAAAAATTATGAAAAGTACGACAGAGAATAGGGTCAGAGGCATCGTTCATGAGCGTTGCACTCTTAAATTTTGTGACATGGATTTTTGGTCTCCAATCCCATCATAGAACTTCAAAGTGGTCGACAGAGTGAGATTGGAAGGCATCCGGTAAGCCATGATTTCATCAGAGAAAGGTTGGTCCTCTTCCTCGGACTTGGGTGCACCACCCGCAATGGAATCGGAGACATGAGTACGTGTCCTGGTAGTGCGTTGTGTGTTGGTGTGGTTGTTGTTGTCACCGTTGTTGCTGTCGGTGTCATCATCAGAATCTGAGCCACCATCAGATTGAGGACCAGAATCATCGCCATCTTCGCCTCCTCCGTCGCCACCTCCTCCCTGGTCGTTTCCAAGTGAACCTCCGTTGCCATTCTGGCTGTTACGGAGTTTTTGGATTTCAGCTTAGAGGGTGGTGACCAGAGCAAAGAGTTCTTCAGAGGAAGGGGATGTTGCCTGTCAGCCATTCCTGCAAAAGAGAACATAACAAAGAGAAAATGTGGGATAAATCGTTAAGACTCGGCCCCACGGTGGGTGCAAATGTTCTAGGCTAGGTCGTCGGAAAAGAGGGCCTCTTCGAAGGCAAGAGCACGGCTAGGGCTTCAAAGAGGGCGGACTCCGGCGATGAGAGCTTGGAACGGCCGGGAGTGGACCTACAAGGCCACTCCGACGCTCAAGTCAATAAAGTGTATAAGAGAGAGAAAAAATGAAGTATAAAAGGAAAGTGAGAGCATACCTTGACCTGAGACTTAGTAGGTTTATTTATAGATATGAAATTAGGTTTAGTAACTGCATAGTGTTGTTTGTTAGAGTGTGGAAATCGAATTCCTACTTTGTTGGGATCCTTAACCGTTCAGTTTACTTGTGATTAATTTAATATTTATCTAAGTTTGTTAAGGGTTTAATTTGATTTAAATTGGTGCAGTCGGTTAGTTAGTTTTATCTTTCTGGTTGTTGTAAATTAGTCATGTGTCAAATAAGTTGTTGGGCAGATTGTATTTGGGCCTTTTTATTATTGAGATGGGTCTTTGTTTGATGTGCCATATCAAGTAATTTTGGTATTTTTTTTCTAAAATAAATCATATAACGCTATTCAAGGAAGATAATAATGTAAATGATTATATAAAAAAAATTGTTTTATATAAAGTTATTCTTTTTTAGTGTCTATACAACGTTATTCTAGTACGAGAAGATAAATATAAAGTATAAAATATATTTAATTTAAGGAATAAATATTTATAATTAAAAAATATGAATATTTAGTCTTACGTGAGTTATGGGTTATATTTTTTAATTTTTAAACACTAAATCAATTCCAAGAACTTTTTATTCAAGATATATTTTTAATTCAAAACATATATAATTACAAATTTGATTTTTGTTTATTAAATAATATATTTAAAATTAGAAATACCTTTAAAATTAAATTAATTATTATATTTTTTTAATTCTAAAGATAGTAATTGTTTTTTCTCTTTTATTTATAATAATTTGATTATACATATTCTAATTATAGTTTAATCTTAACTATTTATTTAGATTTAATGGTTACAATTAAATTTTTTTCACATAAAGAAGATTTTTTTATTAGATACCTTTCCAATATAATATAATATATATGGCATTTTTTCTTTATCAATTATAAGAGATCTAGAATTTAAAATTGGCTTTAAAAAATAAATAGAAGAGCAATAGGTTGTAAAACAAAATGAGTAGACACCAAAAAAAAAAATTCGAAATGAGTGGCTAGCCTAGCGTGAGAATCGTGGGAAACACGAAGATCCCATTTCCAAGGTGAACCTAGTCGCCAAGTCAGCATTTATTCACAGGACCATTTGGTTGGCCACGTTCCTCACATGGATTCCAATTGTATTTTACTAGTTTAATTACTAGTTACTAGTTATTATGTTAATTCTTATAACTTTAAATGAAATTTTGATTAACATTCTATTTAGTTTAATTTTGATTTACTTTTATATTCTCATTTAATTAAATTTATATATTTATATAATTTTTTAAATAATAAATTTAAAAATTAATTATTTTTATTTATGTAAAAATATATATTTAAAATTCATAACAATACATAAAAATTAAATTCAGTATATCATATTTTATAATTAAATATTTTTCATGACAAAAATGTTGAAATTAACATTATATTTTATTATCAAAACGAATGTTTCACATAAAAATATGAGTTTAATTTTGATGCACTCACGGTGTAAAGAGTTTTACACAGTCATCTAATTAGATTCATGCATTTATGTGACTTTAAAAGTAGTGGGTTTGAAAATTAATTGCTTTTGATGATGTGGTAACATCTGATTGGATGTATCTGTAAAACTCTTTTACACTAACGGTGCATGAAAATTAAATTCTAAAAATATTTTGTGATTAAGTACTATTTTAATTTTTATAATTTAAAATAGAGTTTAATTTTGATGCACTGACGGTGTAAATAGTTTTACACAGTCATCCAATCAGATTCATGCATTTATTTGATTTTAGAAGCAGTGGTCTTGAAAATTAATTGTTTTTGATAATGTGGTAACATCTAATTAGATGTATGTGTAAAACTCTTTTAGACAGTGCATGAAAATTAAATTCTTTAAAATAAACATAAAAAAGCATTACTAAGTTTTTTTTTGTGTTCAAAATAATATTTTTATTTTTAAATCATCGCATTGGACATAATTTTTTTAAAAGACAAAAATGCCACTTAAAATGCACCAAACACGTCGGTTAGCTTGGTTACCATCTTAAAATGACATGCTCTTCTTAAAAAATATAAACATATTAAAGAAAAATTCTATTTGTACACTAATTTCAGCCACTAAAATCAGCCACTATATTATTATACAGTATAATAGTATATTTTTACTTTTATACGTATACACTCATCTCACATAGCTCACGCGCCAAAACCTGCAAGGAACTGCCTCCTTCTTTTTTGTCACATGCCTCGCGCCAAAACCCACAAGGAGCCACCTCCTTAGCTTCTTCTCTTCTATATCCTTCTTAACCTCTCTACGCTCTTTTTCTGAGATTTTTGCAGCTCTCCTCTATGTTGTTTTGGTGTACTCTCCATCACCATTAAGTTTCTTCTCTATCATTGTTGTGGGCCTTGTTCTTTCTTTTTCTTGCGCAATTCATCTTACCTTTGGGTCATGCTTTACTTCTCATCTTCAATGGCATTTCTAATTATGTTTTTTTTTTCTTTTTGTGCAATTTGTAGTTGGAATTTAAGATTTGATGGAATCAAGCTCTGATGTTTAGGTTTATACTAGTTTATATGTTGTTAATTGATGATTTTGAATAATTGATACATTGAGGAATTTATTTATAAAAGTGATTTGATTTTTACCTATTTTTATAGATTGATTATGAAGCTTTTGATATGCAGTGGAAGCCATTGTTGATACATTGAGGAATTTATTTATAAAAGTGACATTTATTTTAAATTTTTTTTTATAAAGTTTTGCAAGTATTTCATTATTGTAAGTTATTTGTTTGATTATTGATGTCTAAATATTCTATTATAACTTAATAGTTTGATTATTCATGTTTAAAATAATAATTTTTATTTTTAATCATGTTTTCTAGTTCTTATTGTTTGTTAAAACTGTTTCTAATGGTTACAAGAAATTGAAAATTGATTAAGATTATGCTCTTATATCTTAGCTTCTTTGGTATGATATGGACAATAATTCCTTAAACATATGTATAATTAAACACATATATGATTGAATCATTATAAGAAATTACCTGCTACATCTGTCTCTCTCTCTGAGTGTCTTCTTAATTAAGAAAAACAAATTAAGATTGTGGATTTTAAGTGTCTAATGTTTTCTTATGTTCACCAATCTTTATTTCTATCTATAATACTTCTAAGAATTATTACAATTGCATTCATTCGCCTAACTAATTGAAATCACTAATTCTCTCTCAAATAGTGATCAAACTTATATGAAAATCAATCACTTACTACACTTAAGTTACCTCTCATCCAACGATATATTTTTCTTGATTCATTGGCAATGTACAATGTAAGTATGTGATGAACACCATTAACTCAGAAAAAAAAAAGGTTTAGTACTATTGTCTCAAGAATAGTTCTAACATCTACAAATCATACCAAAGAAATGAACAATATAATAATAATATCCTCTTTGAACGAACTTCTCAAAAATTCATTCTGGTATTAATTCTAGCAACAAATTCAATTGATCGCACTTCTTTGCGTTGCGCCGGCTTTAAAATTTGTTTAGAAAGAGTAGCCAACAATTTTGGAGAGTATCTTGTATTTACATAGCATTGCATAGACATAAACAAAGTATAATTAGTATATAATCAAACAAAACTCAAATTGAAATAAAATTTCCTGTGATAATCAAATAGGACCGCGATAATTAAATAAATTACTTTGGACATTGTTCATAGAGAAAAATAAACTAACTACAGTGACAAGAATTATCAATAACAACTAAAGCCAAATAATATAATCAAACTCACAAAATATAAATTTAAGTTTCTAAATTATGCTATAATTAGAATATATAATCAAACAAAAGCCTAATTGAAATTCAATATTCTGCCATAATCAAACAGAACCAATTTTATATCAAACTCACTCAATACAAATTAAAGTTTCTAAATTATGCTATAATTAGAAAATATAATCAAACAAAAGCAAAATTGGGATTTAATTTTCTACCATAATCAAATAAAACCAAGTGTATAATCAAACTCATGCGTGGACAATGATTTGCTTAGCCTTCTAATAATCTATGCATCTTGGAATCCATTTTTTTCTTTTCAACACAAAAGTATTTGGTCATAAGCAAGTTAACATGTGCTAAGCACAAATACCACATTCATTGCGATTGCATCGTTTTGCTATTTTATCCCAAGGATACTGCCATTTATAGGCCAGGAATGGAATGAACACACACATTAACAAAATTGTAGTGAAAAATTACTAGTTTCCCAAGAGAAATAGCTATACAAAAGGGGGAAAAAGAACATAATAAATCTGCAAGTACACATATTCTTTTAGGCATAGTCTTCTTCCACATTTGGTACACTATAATCAAACAGGATGAAAATCAGAGTATATATCCTGCTTATAATCAAACACGTACACACTACATAATCAAACACATTAAACAAATAAAGGCTTAGCCAGAATGGTCCCCTATAAAATTCAAATTCATTCAAAATAATACATGAAAATCCTAAACAGAAATGCAGAAAATAAAAAGGAAATTATGAATGTATAAATGCTACCATACAAAAACAACATACAAAAAAGTATAAATGTTGGAATAAAACTAAGCAAGAGTAGAAAAATCTTACCGTTGATCAGAGAAGACGTAAGGCAAGGCAGCGCGACGAACTAGAGAAGAGGGGAGGCGAGGCGGCGCGATGTATCGGAGAAGACGCGAGGTATGGCGGCGCGATGAACCGGAGAAAACACCGGCGCGACGAAGAGAAGAAGACGCGAGGCGTGGGCGTGGCTACAGATCGAAGAGGTGAAGAAGTCGTGAAGTGCAGAAGTAAGAACTGGTAAGAATGTGCTGTATCAGTATCGGAGAAGACGCGAGGCGTGGCGGCGCGACGAACCGAGAAGACGCCGGCACGACGAAGAGAAGAAGACGCGATGCGTGGGCGTGGCTGCAGATCTAAGAGGAGAAGAAGCCGTAAAGTGGAGAAATAAGTACAGGTAAGAATGTGCTGGATTAGGGCGCGTGTATGCGCGTGGGTAGATTATGATTCTTTGTGTTATTGAGTACGCGCGTGGGATTGATTAGAATTGCTTTATTTAGATTTTGTATTTTTATATTTATATACAGTATTTTGTACGGTGGCTAAATTTAGTGGTTGAAATTGGTGTGCACATAGCACAACTACATATTAAAATTGCAAGCTAAATAAGTTGAGTCCGATTAATTTGAAAATAATGGCACGTTAAACAGGCCAGCTTGCGAATTAAACGGGTTGACATATTTATGTTTTTTTAATTTTTTTAAAAGAATTAAAATTTTTCCCTATATTTTTTATTTGATAAAAAAATAGATTTATTCACTAACATTTTTTGTTTTTTTTATAAGGTTTTTGGATTATGGAGAATGATATTTTTTGGAAAATATAGGTAATCAATAATTTTATAACCAATAAATTAACAAACAAAAAATAGAACATCCGAAACTACTGTTTATAGAACATCTATAATGGAAGCTATAGGACATCCGAAACCTAAAATAGAACATCTGAAACATAAAAAACAGACATCCGAAACTTAAAAACAGAACATCCGAAACATAAAGAAATAGAACATCCAATTTAAATTGTTGGCTGATAGTTAAATTTTTATTGGTTATCTAGCATGGTTGTATTTTTTTTTATCCCAAACAATCTTTTACATACATTTTTGCCAATTTTCTTGTACATTGCGTGGCTCTGACTCTTGTTTAAATGCAAAATAAAATGGTTTTAAGAGGCTTTAGAGTGGTAATTGATAGGCCCTTAAAATGAGTTAAACTTGTCGAGCCAATTCGTTTATCCATCTAAATGGACGGATTTTTGTCTCTAAGTTCAGGTTTAAAATTCGAGTTAAATGATCTAACCCTGTTTAACCCAAAAAAAATCTGTGTAGACTAGTCCACGGGCTAAACGGGTTGACCCGTTTATTTAATTTATTTTTTATTTTTTTAAAAAATAACATTTTTCCTATATTTTATCTTATTCGACCCGAAAATTCGATTCATCAACTAAAAAACTTTATTTTTTCTACGTTTTTTGGCTAAAAAAAAGTTTTTTTCTTCTCAAAAGTAATTATTTTATATTAAAAACTAAAATTTTTATTTATTTTTTAAAAAATAAGAAAAAATTACCAAATCTACCCATAAATATTTAGTACGCTAACCATAAATATTTAGTATGTTGACAAATCTATCCATAAAAGAAAGAAATTGACTTTATACCCATGAGAGATAGATTTTAGTTGACAAAACTATCCAAACACTAAAAAAATTATTTAAAATTCCTAAATTGCCATTCACCTTAGTTTACCCTAAATCAGTAAATCCCAAATTTCCTCTGCACATCCACCGCTCCCAATCTCTAACCATGTTGGTAAAGTGGTTCAACATCCATGGTTAGAGTTTCTTGAAGTCACTGCTGTGGGAGAATAATGTATCACGAACAGCACGATTAGATGCCAAGCTTGATACAGAAGAAGCAGTTGTATATCATTTTGAGAGATTTGAACCCATCTCAGAGCTTAACAATGGAGGTGTGCTCATTCGAAAATATGTAGAAGCAAAACTGGATGTTGATGCATCAGATCTATGATACAATGGAAAAGGGAAAGTTGTTAGAATGGGTTATGACTTATGAGCACAATGGAGGGATCCGAAATTAAAGAAAAAATTAACTCACAAGCACCATGGGAAGCAAAAGAAGGGCTGAAGGATGGCCGTTGAACATTGTGAGTTCTATTATCCCTCTGGCTATTCTGGTCTTCTTCTCTCTCTGGTTCACCTTCATTCTATTTCAATTTTTCTTCTCATTGAGCGCACTCATTATTTGTGCAGGTGGTCTACTTGGCAGTGGTCAGTGAGGGCATATCAATTATTTATTATTTCATATACAAACACTCAATTGCACACATCTTTTGTTGATTTTGTTATGCAACTATTTCTGATTCATCAATACCATACATTTTCCCTTTGATTTCATGTTCATTTATAGGATTTTGAGCACCTTAAATTCATTGTATTATATATAAATACATTGCGGTGCAGCAGGATATTATTGCTACAACATTGCTAATGTTACTACTAGATCGATCATTTTGAATGGGAATGGGATTTGCAGGCATTTTCTTAATAATTATGTGGAAGATGGTAAGATACGGTGCAGAAGATAATTAGGATTCACTGTAAATTTAGGTTAATGGGCAATTTAGGAATTTTGAATAATTTTTTGAAGTTTGGATAGTTTTGTCCATCAAAGCCTATCTTTTATGGGTATAAGATTAATTTCTTTCTTTTATGGATAGATTTGTTAGCGTTTTAAACATTTGTGGGTAGATTTGGTAATTCTTTTTAAAAATAATTAATTAATTAATTAAACGAGCCCATTTGTCTGTTGGGTTGACAATAAATGGATCGAGCTAGAAAAATTCTAACCCGTATAAAATCGAACTAAACAACTTAGCTTGTATAACTCGTGGGCTAAACAGGTCGAGCATAGATGGGTCAGACCCGCGATAATTGATATGCAAAAGTGCAGTGGCTCTTACTTACTCTAATTTGATTGAAAAATAAAATGGTTTTAGCAGCATGGTTAATGAGGACTATAATTCAATTCTTTTGCAGGAGGAATTACTTTGATGCCAAAAATCCAGAGAGCAATGGGTTAAGTGTGGTGATCGCAATATTCGCTTCTTTCATCTTCAGACTTTGGTTAGGAGGAAGCACGATAAAATTCATGGGCTTTTTTTGAGGGATGGTAGGTTCTTGGTTTACTGAACCTGATGATCTCCAGCATGAAGCTTTTTTCTTCTTTAAGAACTTTTTTGTAATTCTGAGCCTGTTGATATCAATTGTCTTGGAGATTATCAGTTACCTATGTTCAGTCCTGAAGCCTCTAACACCATCAGCTCTCCTGTTTCTTTTGAAGAGATTGAGTCTGTTGTCTTCAACATGAATCCCTTAAAAGCTCCCAACCCTGATGGTTTCCAAAGCTTCTTTTTTTAAAGAGAACTGGGATTTTATTGGCTTTGTTGTTTGGAAACTTATTCAACGGGCTTTCTCTGGTGAATTGCTTAATCCTTCTATTTTCGAAACTCTGATTGTTTTGATTCCCAAAGTGGATTGCCCAACCCACCTTAAGGAATTCAGACCTATCAGTCTTTGCAACGTGATCTACAAGATCATAACCAAAGTCTTGGTGAATCGCATCTGACCTTTCCTTACTGATATTATTGGCCCTCTTCAAGGGGGCTTCATTCATGGCAGAGGAGCGCCAGATAATATCATCTTGGCCCAGGAGGTCCTCCATTTCATGAGGAAGACTAAGTCTCGTTTAGGCACTTTGGCTTTTAAGATAGATCTGGAAAAGGCCTATGATCGAGTGAATTGGGATTTTTTGGAGAGCACTATACTCTTGGTAAATTTGGCTTCCCTTCTTCAATTATCTCTCTTATTATGACCTGTGTTAGAGCTTCCTCTCTTTCTATTCTTTGGAATGGTAGCAAATTAGAGAGCTTTGTTCCTACAAGAGGTCTTCGACAAGGGGATCATATGTCCTCTTATTTATTCGTTCTTTGTATGAAACGTCTTGCTTGTCATATCTCTAGACTTGTGGAATCTGGTGATTGGGATCCGGTAGCAGTCTCTCAAGGAGGACCTCGTATATCTCACTTGATGTTTGCAAATGATCTGCTTCTCTTCTGTAAAGCCAAGAAATCTCAGGTCCAATTGGTTTTACATGCTCTGAATACCTTTTGTAAGGTTTCTGGATTAAAGATTAATCTTGAAAAGTCGCGCGCTTTTTGTTCCAAAAATATTTCCAATAGAAGGAAAGAAATGTTCATTGGAGTTTCCTCTATTAGGTTCACTCAAGACTTAGGCAAGTACCTTGGGGTTAATTCGAATCATGGTCGTTTCCAGAGATCTGAATTTTTTTCTATCCTTGATAAAATTCGTGGAAGATTGGCGAATTGGAAAGGAAGAACTCTGAATAGAGCTAGTAGACTGTGTCTCATAAATTCTGTTGTTTCCTCTTTGCCGATTTATCTTATGCAAGTCTCTCTTTTGCCTACTTTGGTTTGCAACAAGATTTCCACCATAACTCGCCAATTCTTGTGGAAAGGGCAGTCTGATGGCAGATGTCTATCTCTTATTAATTGGAGAATTGTAACTACTCCAAAGAGGTATGGTGGCTTGGGTATTCGTGATCCTCACTGTGTTAACCTAGCTCTTTTGCGAAAATTGATTTGGCAACTTCTCCACTGCCATGACAAACCTTGGGTAAAAATTCTGACACCTAAGTATTTGAATGGGAATAGCAGTTCTAATTTCTCCCTCCCGTAGAATTCTTCTATCATTTGGAGAAACATCTAAAAAAATGCTCAAATTCTTATGGATGACTACTCTTGGAGTATAGGTCCCTTGTCCCAGTCCTTTTGGTTTGACAAATGGCGGAAGAAAGGAAGACTTGCTGAAGAGGTAACTTATGTTCACATATCTGACTCTGACTTATGTATTAGGCATGTTGGAACAATGGTACTTGGGATCTTCATGCTCTTTACTCTCATATTCCTATTAATATTTAAATGGATCTCCAATCTTACAATCCGGATAATCAAGTGGGTGAGAACTCTGGTTGGTTTTGGAGAAATTCCTCCTCGGGCCTCTACACTGCTAGCAATGCTTATGCTTGGCTTTGAAAGCTGCCCCTTGGGTTGTACTGGAACTCTGCCTCTGATGGGGATTCTTCTGTATGAATTATTTGGTATTTGAGCAAGGACCAGGACTTACTTCACAAAATTTGGGATCTTATGAGTTTAAATTGGTCAGTAGACATCAAGCTTATTCAAAGGACTGCCACAAACGCAAGCTAGCACAGATGGATGAAGGTTTGTGCTCCTTAACCATTTCTCTCGGGTTCGATTCTCCCGAGAGCAGGGACGGATCCAGGATGAGAAGTCTGGAGGGGCCAAAACATATACAATATAAAGTCATATAAATAAATTGTAAAGTTTAAAATGCACTATAAAAAATACTAATAAAAGCACGTGTACCTTTAATGACGAAGTGGCACACGACGATTTTTCATGTCATAAAATTCATCAATAATAGAATCTGTATCAAATTTTTCAGCAATCTTCTTTTCAATGTAAATTAAAAGACAATTAGCAAGAAATTCGTCTTCCATTTTGTTTCTGAGTCTATTCTTCACAATATTCATAGCTGAAAAAGATCTCTCAGTTGTAGCAGTCGAAACAGGAAGGGTTAATACCAAGCGAATCAGACGATCAATCAAAGGATATGTTAAAGACTTTCCTGTCTTCATTAATCCTTGACATAACTCAGAAATTGTGCACAAATTACTCAATTCGACATGATTAGGGACATCAAGTTCATAATGTTGAGCTTACATTCTAATGTGAAATTTCTCTTGGTCACTGAAGTCATCTGGATAAAATCGTTCTGCTAGTTCACAAACTTTGTCGACATTAAAGAATTTATAATTATCTCTGGGATCTAAACTTGAACTTAAGGTAAGCAATTCCACCATATTATCACTGAATCTTCCATTAAGCTCTTGCAATTGCGTGTCAATTGTAGCAAGAAACAAATTAACACGGTAATGATGATCCACTGTGATCTGGTCAACAATTTTGCGAGTTCGACCTCTTCTAGGAATATGCACCGCATTCATATCAGGAATTTCAACTTCATGCTTCTCACAGAATAATGTAACTTCTTTTATGAAAGCTTCCCACCCTGATTCTCTCATTCTTTGAATTAAAGTCTTGGTAGTAGAAACTAGAGATAAAGCATTCAATATGTCTTGATTTTTGCGTTGCAAAGCTTGGCAAAGATCATGACTAACTTCCAAAATATTTCTCATCAAATGTAAAATAAAGACAAATTCAAAGGAGGTAATAGCA
>JASCZI010001256.1:0-13820 GCA_036250425.1 Stylosanthes scabra | reverse complement strand
AAGTGCTCGTGTTTGTAAGAGGTTTGTCAAGCACCTATTGAAGCTTGGTGAATAGTTGAACTTCCTAATTGCGATTAGGAAAGAGTGGACGTAGGCAAGAGTTTGGACGAACCACTATATATCGTTGTGTATCGTATCTCTATCCTTCATCTCTTTAATTATTGTTATTTATATTTTACAAGTGTTTTGAAAAGTACAACCTCCTTGTAAGTACTTAAGAAGTGGCTTAAGTTCTTGGAAAAATACTAGTACAATCATTTGAGCAATTTACTTTCAAAGTAATTTAAGCTTCCGCAAAAATTTATCATTGTTGCTTATATACTCAATTCACCCCCCTCTTGAGTATTAAATATAACGTACTTATCGACTAACATATAATATTTAATTACATAATTAATTACAGCAATATGTTCTCTATTATTATTTTTCTCTTATTTTCTTTTAAGTTTCTAAAATAATTTTTTTTTATCCGAATAAAAAATAAAATAACACAAAAATTTTATATTTTCTTTCATGAAAATTTTTTTTATAATTCTTTTTATTTTTGATTAATAATTGCAAACAAGCATAAAAGTACAAGTTATTTTTTTTATTTTTCTTTTTTCATTTTAAAAATAATGAATTTTATTTTAAATTTAATTTTTATATGTTGTAAATGTAAAAGAAATATACATGTATTCAATCATATATTGTAGCATTAACAAAAAACTAATTTTAAATTTATTACTTAAAAATTATTTAAATACATAAATTTTATTAAATTATTATTTCCTTTTAGTAATACTATATGTACAAGTCCTTTATTTATTAAATTTCATCCAAGTTAAAACATATAAATATAATAAAAAATTATTAAAACACAACAAAAAAAAATATTTACACATTTCATAAAATTAAGCGCAATCTAAAAATATTGGTTACGAATAGCATAGAAAAATTGGACTTAGTATCAAAAAAATTTGGATGAACATGGATAAATTTGTGCATGAATTTTTTTTCATTTCATTTTTCACTCTTAATTAATCATAAATAAATTCTTTTATATGCAAGAAGACAAAATTTTATAAAATTATAATAGTAGTACTGTACACATTTATTTCTAACAACAAATATAATTTTTTTAAAAGAATAGATAAATTTTTGGATGAAAAACATCAACATTTTGTATATTTTTTTCTCTCAATTATTCCTCTCTTTTGTTTTTCTTAAGATAAAATATGAAGCAACGAAAGTATAATTAAAAAAATAAAAAAAATTATAAAGAAAGATAAAAAAAGATTTTGTTGAACAAAGAAAATAAAAGTTAAAACAATGAAATTTTAGAAGCTTAAAAGGAAGTAGAAGAATTGGAGAGAAAAAAGAATTGGAGAGAAAAAATATATTACTGTGATTAGTAAATTAATTAAATATTATACATGTAGTATCATTTAATTAGAAAGAATAAAGAGTGGGAGTTGCTCTTGGAGCAACTAATAATTTCTCGTAAGGACGTCAAACGGGCGGGCTTAGCCCATTTAGGCCTGACCCGTTTAGCCAGCGGGTAAACGGGCTAGCCCGTTTAAGCTCGATTTTATACGGGCTAGAATTTTTCTAGCCCGACCCATTTATGGCCAGCCCGACGGATAAACGGGCTGGCCCGTTTAATTAATTATTATTTATTTTTTTAAAAAAACAAATAAAAATTTTAATTTTTAATTTAAAAAATTACTTTTGAAAAAAAATCCCTTTTTTAGCTAAAAACCTTTAGAAAATAAAAAATTTTTAGTGGATGAATCGGGTTTTCGGGTCGAATACGAAAAAACATAATAAAAAAGTGCTATTTTTTTGAAAAAAATACAAAATAAATAAATAAACTGGCCAGCCCATTTAGCCCGCGGGCTAGCCCGTTTAAGCCCGATTTTTTTGGGGTTAAACGGCTAGCCCATTTAAGTCCGAAATTTAAACGGTTCGGGCTCAAAAAAAAAAAATTCGCTCATTTAAACGGATAAACAGACTGACCCAACAAATTTGTCCCATTTTTACAGCCCTAAATCTACCTCTCTGAATTACCGCCTTAATTTTTAATCTCGAGTTCTCAATTCTCGGCCTCAGTGCCTCACACTAACAAAAAAAAATTAGAGATCGAGAAAGAAGCCATGTCAGTAATCCGCAAGAGCATCACTCTTGTACACACACCGTCTATCAAAATCAATCAACGTTCAACATTATTCAAAACCACAAGACGAGGATCGCAATCTCTACCCGTCCATTTTGCCACAATCAACGGTATAGAAATCACTCTCCCCGTCAAAACGCACACACCGTAATATAAAAGCGACTACTGGTAATTTCTGTCCTCCAACATCAAAACCAAAATCAAATCTCAACAGGGAAAAAAAAGCTTCTCTAGTTCCGCAATTTCTTCTTTCAGTGTTGAAAAATGTCAGGCCGTGGAAAGGGAGGAAAGGGATTGGGAAAGGGAGGAGCGAAGAGGCACAGAAAAGTGCTTCGCGATAACATTCAAGGAATCACAAAACCCGCCATTCGGCGTTTGGCTCGCAGGGGTGGCGTGAAGAGAATCAGCGGTCTCATCTATGAGGAGACACGTGGCGTCCTCAAGATCTTCTTGGAGAACGTGATTCGCGATGCCGTTACCTACACCGAGCATGCTCGCCGCAAAACCGTTACTGCTATGGATGTTGTTTATGCCCTCAAGAGGCAGGGAAGGACTCTCTACGGTTTCGGTGGTTGATTCCTTATTAGGGTTTAGTTGTTGCTTATGCCTGTAAATGTTTGATGTATTCGGTGTGTTATAGGCTTTCACGGATTTTATCAGCTTGATGAACTGTTAAATGTTAATGCTAGATCTAGTAGAAATGGGAAGAAAACATGATTAGTTCATTTGTTGGCGAGGTGTTATCCGGATCTATGAAGTTTTCAACGGAAGATTTTTAGTTTTGGTCTTAATTTGATGTAGTTTATTCCGTTTAGTTATACTAATCTCTCAATATTTTTTTGTTCCAAGTAATGATGATATTTGTTCCAAGTAAAAAGTCGTTAGCATTATTGGTGATTCCTAGTGTCATAGGTTCAGTTATGGGGATATCAAAATCCTGGTTTAGGGTGAATGAGACTTTGTTCTATTATTTTTGTTACACGGTAAATCGAACATGTAGTAGTGACTAATTGTGATACATGTTAGTATGTTACCCATGCTTTGTTATTCTGTTACTTGGGGTACTAAAAGCGCTAGGGATATTCTCAAGCAGGCTCAATTAATAATGCTGGAACCACGGCTTGTGGTGGAATTATCCACAATAGAGATGGATGCTTTGTTGGTGCAAATTTAGGCAGTGCCTCAAATGCAGCACTGTGGAATATAGTAAAAGGGTCTTTATGTAGCAAAAGAAAGGCATATTTCTTATTTTTTTTCTCCAGTGTTTATGGAGCTTATTCAAAATGCAACTCCAACTCATGTTATCATAAACCTTTCCTTCAGAGAATGAAATGGATGCAGTGATATCTTAGCCAATCATTATCAACATCAGTTGGAAGATACCCTCTTTTTATTCAAAATGCAACTCCAACTCATGTTATGATAAACCTTTCCTTCAGAGAATGAAATGGATGCGCAGTGATATCTTAGCCAATCATAATCAACATCAGTTAGAAGATACCCTCTTTTTTCTTTTCCTTTTTTTGGTAGGAAAACGGGGCCTAGACCAGAAGACCCTTTTTTTTCGGATTCTGTTTGATGCTGATGTAAGGGGATTTAGTTTTCTCTTGTCCTTGCCTTTTTAACCCCAGTCAATAAAAAAAAAAAAAAAAAACCAGTTATCTTTACTCTAATTTGTAGATAAATATGACATTTTAATGTACATCAACATTTGAATATTTTGTTGTTTGAATATTTTATAGACATTTTTTCGGTCTTTGAATCCTTGATGGTTATTTTTTGACAGTTAACTAACTTCATATATTATATAAATATCTTTTAATTAACATTAAAAGAATAAAATACTGAAACACAGGTGCCTGAAAATTTTCCAATGGAATGATGCATTGTTCCTTTTCAATAAAGAGGGAAGATTATCATTTTTAGCATAGAAAAATTCTAACAAAAATTATCATAAACAATGTACATGTTCTTTGCAAATTCAGTAAAAATCTTTCTCTCCACTCAATTCTACTGTTAAAAACAAAATTCTATGCTACACCCACCAAATCAGCTATTAGTTTATAATACATATAAGAATACAAAATATACACTAAAAATAAGTTGAACTATACATGTATAAGAACGTGCAGATAAATATAATCAGAACCCGGCTCTGTTCAGACGGGTAATTTTTTACAATCAAAAGCTTAGAGATGCACAGGAATGACAAAAAAGAACCAGGGCATTCAGCGAGCTAAAATTTGCCAGAGCTGGAGTTCTTCAATTGTAAGACAAATAATTTCTATCAGGGATAAAACAATGTATGGTACAAAGTTAGAAGAAAACAATGATAAACGCACCATACTAACATTCCTAATAATAATAAAAAAATTTCTTTTTTTCTTTTTTCTTTTAAATAAAAGTGCCTAATCAAGTTAACTTAAGATCATTCCCTCCCAGATTAGGGCGCAGGCAAACCCGGACTTCATGCTCTTCAGGACCAACACGATGCTTAGGCACCATGATCTCAAGAACTGAACCGGGCCCATCATAGTATGCTTCAATGTTGGCATCTTCGGGAATTCTTGTTGAGAGAGGGATCTCACGGATGAACTCGCCAGGAGGACAATGCTCTGATGCAGGGTCGGTGAGCTTGAATGTCCTGTCATGCCTCTTAATCACGGGCTTCCGTGAAGTGCTCATACAAGAAACCTTTATGATACCATTAGTCAGAGTGTTCCTCCAAGAAACTTTCACACTAGGAAGTTCTACGAAGGGCAAGCTTATGATAATCAAATAGCCTTGTTCATCTTCATAGATGGTTTTTGCAGCAGTAACGGGTCCATAGACGCCCTTTATCACCCCACTAAACTCATTCAACCAGTGAGGCTCATTTGGGGGGTGCATTTCTATATCCGGAATCCGATCAGCCGGAGGATTAACAGCCAAGTAGCATTCTTCTTCATTTCCGTGCGGGAAAAAGTCCTTCCTCTTTTTGCCACTGACTGGAGATAGGTCCAGTCCATCTCCATTACTGTGGTTAGACAAATGAGTTGACAAATTTAGTCCGGATCCATTGAGCAGCTTCTTAGGGATTGAATTCGGAGCATTCTTGATTGGAGCAGGTGGCCTGTCAAGCTCAAAATCTGTGTTGGGAAGATTCCTCCATGAACTGAAATCGCTTGCTTCAGGTGGGATTGTGAAGTTCAAATCCCGGCCAGTGAGTTCCATCCACCTCTTCTGATCCTCCTCATCAAGGGCCATCAGATTGGGAGATGGAACAAGCTCAATGCCATGAACACACTGGGGGTTAGAAAGCCCTCTATAATGCTTCCGCTGCATCCTGTGGGATCGAACAAAGCCCTTGTCGACACTGAATGGGAACGGGCGCTCCCCTTGGCGAGAATGCCCATTCATGAAACTCCTCAGCTGCATCTTACCCAACGCGTTATCTGGCCTTTCCTTAAACACCCACATGTACATATTCTCCATGTCATGCTGAACCATGAAAACATCAAGCTTGAGATCAGACCTGTCAAACCCTGAAACACCATTGCTATCTCTGACAATCTTGGCTTTAGACTTATCATTCAAAGCAGGCTTAAAGTAAAAACTGAAGAAAAACCAAGCACCCCACATGCTGTCAACTCGCTTTGTACACTTTCTTCCTGTTGCTGCAGCTTTAGGCACGTTAAGAAAGCTCTCTGTCTCATAGCCTTGTGTGCCAAGACCAACATCCAAGATATCACAGGGGTCTGAGTTCCAAGAGGGTGGTGGAGGGCTGCGCTCAGCGGAGAGGGGCAAGTTGATTTCCGGGGGGCCTGAGAATATGATTTGGCGATTCATCTCCAAATCGATTTCCTCGTGAGAAGATGCACTTGAGTCCATTGACAAGAGCGTTGAGGGGTGGTGATTCTCCATTGACAAAGAAACGAGACAAGAAGAACCGCCCATGCTACCACATCATTTCTCGGATGAATTCTATTGCTGGTGTTGTGTTCATTTTTGCCATTCCCAAAAACAAATTCAACAAAACAACCTCATAAACACCTTCATCAGATCAATCACCCCTATATATCCCCTCCATCAAACCCTAGATTTATAAAAATGCATTGACAGAAGGAAAAAAAAAATCAACAAATCCAACCTATCCAACAAAACAAATAAAAAAAAATCTGTAATTTTTTTTTTTTCTTTTCTATCTCCCCTAAGAATAAATAAATAGTTTGATATATATCTAATAGCATAAACAGAGTAAACAAAAATATATATTCTATACTTGTATATCTCTTCAATCTCAGGGAGAGAGGAAGAGATTTTAGAAAAACGCTATAGGAGAATTAAGTTATCCAACCCTAATATTACACGCATCTCTATAAATCCTCCAAAATCGGGAGAAAAGCACTGAATCGAAACCATCAAATCCATGAAACCTAGAAACTGAAAAGGCGAGAGAGAAATGAGACCGAAGAAGAAGAGAGAGATCTTCAAAAGGGTTTACCTTTTGGGATAAACATCGGAGAATCTAGAAGAAGAAGAAGAGTAGCCTCCATAGCCGACGATGATGCTCTTCACCATATCATCGACAACCATGTTGCCTACGCTCACTCTCCCACAATATTTTTCCCTATATTTTTTTAACTAGTAAAAATATTATTTTATTATTTTTTAGGGGGATAAGATCATAGAACCCTAATTTTTCTTCTTGTTGCTTAGACTCGTCAAAAGGAACCAAAAAAAAAACCCCGAAAAAAAAGGGAAGAGAAAGAAAATGGGCGACGCCTGGTTATAACTGATAAGTATTAACTAGATAAGCGAGTACACAGAGAGAACAGAGAAGCGCGTAAGTGAAGCTGTGAAAGTGGAAACTTTTATAAAATAAAATAAAAAAATTTAGGCTGTGTTTTTTATTTTAGTTTTATTTTTTAATTTTATTTTCTGAAAATTGTTTTCATTTTCTGATTAATAGAGAAAACATTTGATTTTGGTAATATTAATATGTAATTTTATTTTAAAATAATTTAAATATGAAAGTTGAGTTTAATTTTAGAGTAGTGCTACGGAATCAACATTAAAGAGCTATTAGAGAACCAATAAATTAAATTATAAGTTATCATCTCGAACTGTATAAATTTATCATCCAAAACTACACATAATTATCATCCAAAACTGTATAAATTTATCATCCGAAACTACACAAAATTATCATCCGTAACCTCCTCACTACCATTACCATCACTATCACCATCACCATCACCATCACCAACAACAGCACCACCAACACAGCATCACCACAACAACAACAAAAACAATGGAAAGAGAAGAGAAAGAAGATGATGAGCTTGTAATGGGGCCAAAGTGAAGGTATGGATAGATATTTGGTTAAGTGAGTTAAGGAATTTGAATCATTGATTAACTTAGAACACACCTAACTCTCTTTATCTTCACACTTTTCCCAATTTCCCAAAACTTAAATTTAACACTCAATTTTCCTTTCTATCAAAACACATGCTAATACACTTTTTTTTAATTGACGAAATGGAAATATGCATCTACCTTGAAGTAACAAATTTTTGTTTTCTTTGATAAACTTTATCATTTGAAGATTCTTTCTTCATTTTTTTTTTCGCTTTTCCTTTCTATTTTTTTTTTTCTTGTCACTTTCTTTTTCCATTTGATGAATTATGCAAATGCATGTACCTCTATGGATAAATACATACATGTGTAAAAGTTTCCAACATGGGTGATGAAAGCTGTCTTTTCTGCATCCCTGGGGTACATCGGGATCTGGTTGTACCCGGAGTAAGCATCCATGAAGGATAAGAACTTGTAATCCGAGGCTCTGTCGACAAGGCCATCGATGCTCGACAGTGGATAGGGGTCCTTTAGGCATGCTTTGTTCAGGTTGGTATAGTCCACGCACATTCTCCATTTTCCATTGCTTATGGGGACCATTACCACGTTACTGAGCCAGGTGGGATACTTTACTTCCTCAATGAACCCCACTTTCAGCAGATTCTGCACCTGCTTTTTTATTTCAGCTGCTTTTTCAGGGCTCATACACCGTAATCTTTGTGTTATCGGCTTGCTTTCGGGTAGATAGACAACTTGTCGTTGGAGAAATTTGGGTCAATTCCCGGTATGTCAGCTGTTATCCATGCGAATAGGTCCAGATTCTGCCTCAAGAAGTGGGTTAGCTTCGCTTTTAATTCATTCGGCAGGTTTTTTTGCTATCATTGTAACCTGCTCGACTTCTGATCCAATCTGCACCTTGTCCAATTCTCCTTCCGGCTGAGGTCTTTCCGGAATCTTCCTTCTGGGTGGCTCGAGGTCCACGAGATGGATCTTGGCAGCCATATCTAGTTTTACGGGCCTTGGAAACTGCTCGTTGGAATTATGCAACGTAGCGCCATGGCACCTTTCTGCTTCCAATATATCCCCTTGGAGTACTCCCACTTCACCATTGTCGGTGATGAACTTCATGGTTAGAATAGATGTGGCGACGATGGCTCCCATTTTGTTCAGGGTGGTTCTTCCTACTATTACATTGTACGCAGAGTTGTGGTTCACCACTAGCCACCGAACCCTCACATTCCTTGTATCTGGGGGGGTTTCCTATGGTGACCCATAGGGTGACAAAACCATCCGGTGTTACCTTTTCTCTAGAGAATCCGACTAAGTCGTCGGAACGAGCCTCCAAATCTTTCTCAGTGAACCCGAGTGCATTGAAGAACCTTCGGAACAGGATGTCCGTCGAGCTTCCTTGATCCACGAATACCCTTCAGACCTTGGTATTGATGGTGAAAGCGGAGATCACCAGCGGCTGATTCATGCTGTTGGTTGTCTGCTTGATTTCTTCCGAGGAGAAAATTACCGCCGGGGTGGTTTCTCTGCTAGGGTTGTTGGCATTACCTCCACTGCTAAACATGAGTGCCGGCTTCTCTTTGCCGCCTTCTTGGAAGGGGGATTTCCTTCTTCCGGGATTCCCCTTGAGATCATTGCAATTTCGCGGTGTGCACCACGATCCTTGGGTTCCTCTTTCTTCCTGTCAGCCTTGTTTTCCGAGCTGTTCACCCTTTGTCTTACTCTCCCATCGTCATCCCTTTGCTTGTATCTGTTAGTGTACTCACGGAACTTTTCGCTTTTCAATCCTTGCTCGACAAACTCGAGAAGGTCTCTCCATTCTTCTGTGCCGTGCCCGTTTTGCTTGTGGTACTTGCAATACGAGTTTCTGTCCCCTCTGCACGTTTTTTATGGGTCTTGGTGCCGACACCCTTTCGACTTGAGACACCTCGTGTAAAAACTGAGCGAGAGATACGCTTAGAGGATTATAGTACGACCTGTTGGGCTTTTGCTCCCTCCGCCCTCTTTCTTCCCGGAACTGATCTCTCCGGGGATTATCTTTCTTGTTCCGGTCCTTTTTTACAGCAGTCTGGTCTTCCTCCTGCTGCAGGTAGTCATGGGATCTTTCTTGGATTTCTTTCATCGTCTTCGGTGGCCTTTTGGTCAGACTTTTCAAGAATGGTGTGTCCTCCTTTAGTCCTTTAACTAAGGCCATCAGCACCGCCTGCGACTGCAGACCCTCAATCTGTGTGCATTCCGCGTTAAAATGGTCCAGATAGGTTTCTGCACAATCGAGTACAGGTTCATGCAAGTTTTCGGAAGTCTCCAGCGAGTTGTGAAATTCTTCATGAAGCTGTCGGTCAGGTCGGATAAGTTCTCAATGTTGTTGGGTGGGAGGGAGTTGAACCATGTCAAGGCATCTTTTTTCAGAGTTATGGTGAAGGCTTTGCACTGTATGGCGTCGGAAGCATTCACGAGCCACATCCTGTTTTCGAAGGCATCCAGATGGTAATTCGGATCCGTGGTTCCGTTATAAGGCTCGATCTCAACAGGATATCTGAACTTCTTAGGGAGTTCCTCCGCTAGGATATGAGCTAAGAATGGGTGCTTACTTTTTTCTTGCCCGAGAACTTTGGTAACCACGATCAACGGCTTCCACGTGTGGTCTTTCAATTCCACTGTCTTGATGTCGTTGTCAACAGGGATCGGAATTTTGCTGTTCAGTTTTTCCGACCTATCTTTCTCCCTTTTTCCGCTTCATCTAGGATGGCCTATTGCTTCCTTGCCAACTCTTTCGCCGTCTTCACCGCTTCCGTAGCGATTACAGCCTATCGGGTTTGCCTTTCTAAAAGTTCCCTCAGGGCTGCTTCTAATTGCTGGATGGTCTGGCTTCTCTACTCGATTTCTTTCTCCGGGGTTGGCAGGGGGTGATTGCTTTCGCCGGCCCCTTCATTGTTGATTGGGATTTACTCCATCTTCCGCTCAAATCTCTGACACTACGCTTCTATTCTTTGAGTATGAGGTTCCCCACATACGGCGCTAATGTTAAGGTCGGGTTACTTAACGATTGTCCAATAGGACTTTGAATGGGGTGCCGAGCCTCAATGATCAAAGTAAGAAGATGTGCCTTCGGATGGTTAAGCTCTCCGGCGTGACCGAGAGCTATAACAGAGAAGAAGATTGATGTATGAGAATGCCCTAGAAACCCAGAATTAGGATTATGGGGTTCTGGGTCGAACATGGGTAATAGGGTTAGAGAACACATACCTTGAGGGGGTGTTGCCCCCTGTTTAAATAGTTTCAGGTGGTTGAGATCCTTATGGGATCTGTTGAGATTGTATCGTATCTTTCCAAATTTGGATGGTCCGCACCCCTTATGGGCGTCTCACTCATGGCCTTATTTCGAGTGGATTGGGCCTTGGGGGCCGCTCCGTAACAATAACTGCACCACACACAGCCCTACCGTAGAAGGTTCCAACCATTCATTATAAACAGTATAATTGTGAGCTTCAAATTTTGCTATGTTAGCTACTTCATTTGCTTCTCTCATAACCATTAACCAACACCTCGGGAAGAAGAGGAATGAAGTATTATTAGAAATGGACAAATATTTGGGTTCTTTTTGTAATTTTCACAAATACAATATGGGGCACTTTTTATAATTACTTTAACATGACACCGGCAAAGCAGAGCATGGTAGCTGAACAAGGCTAAGCTGAATCCTTAGCCTTTTTACTTTTCGGCATTTTCTTCTTGTTAAATGTGATCTGTGATTCAATCAACCTTCCAAGTTGGTGAAAAAGCAGCGCATGGTAGCTAAAAAAGGCTAAAGCTAGGGTTGGAAATGGGTGGGCACTCGACGGGGGCTTGTGTCTCGACTCGTCTTATTTTAGTAAATAGGCCAGGTTTTAGCTTTTTATAAAGCCTATTTGTTAAAAAGGTCAGGTCATGGGCTTTGAAAAAAGCCTATGAAGTTCGTTCGGCCGGCTCATGAAAATATCATTTTTATAAAAAATTATATGATTTAACTATTTTTTTGGTATCTATAAATAAGCATAATAAAACTAAGGAGAAAGGGACATCTCCTTAAAAACTAAAGAAGAAATATCAGTAGAAGGAGAACTCCATTCTATTAGACCATGCTGAGAAGTAGCAGCTTGCTTAGCCAAAAGATCTGCAACCCCATTAGCAGTGTGCTCTATCAACAAAAAAGTGATGTTCCACTGGCGAGTTAAGAATTCATGAATCTTGGAGACCAAGTCCTGATGGGAGCTAGCCACAAAAGTAGAAAGAACTAAGTTGTATGCATCAAGATAATCCGTTTCACAAATCACTGACCGCTGACCCATCTCCCAGGCCAATCAGAGACCATGCCAGATAGCAAGCAACTCACATCGGAAAACTAAAGTCTCATTAACACTACCAGAGCAACCCTTCAACCACCTACCTTGGGAGTCACAGGCAACACAGCCAAAGCCGACAAGATTACCATTAGGGAAAAAACTTCCATCACAATTGACTTTAATAGAAAATAAAGGTGGTGGATCCAAGAAGAACAGGGCCCAAATAAAAGGGATGAATGAATAATGGAAGAAGCAACAGAGAATTCCTGGGCAGATTTACTACAAAGAGCAAGGATCCCGTCCAAACTCCAAGGGTTACTGTGGCAAAAAATATCATTATTTATATCCCGCCAAACCCACCAAATCCTAGCAGCAAAGAGAAAGATTCCGGTTACAACATTTCCGAACCCAAGTCTCAAAATTCAAGAGATCTTCCAAAAGGAGAACATCAAAACCAAGATACTGCTAGATAGATTGCGCCTTTGTGCAAAAGAAAGACAGTGAGAAATTGTTTCAGCAGAGACAGAGCATCTAACACAAGAAGAGGAAGTAGCCAATCCTCTTTTAAATCGAAGCCAAGCAGTAAGAAGAGCATCATGCATACAAAGCCACAAGAGGAATTTGATTTTCTCACGCACTTTAAGTCTCCAGAACCAGAGCCAATTTTAAGAGGATTGCCACATATGCTCAACCAGCCACTCATAAGCATCCTTGACAGTAAAGATTTTCATTGCATTAGAAGTCCAAAACCATCCAGCCTTTCTACTACCATTAGTATCTGGATTGATGGACATAATAGCATTAAGAATAGAATCTGGAAGAAGAGTATAGAGATGTTGAAGATGCCAAGCTCCAGAGTACTAGAGATCACTAATTTTAAGATCAGTGTCAGAGATGTGAACGAAAGGGAGCTCCTTAGCTACACAACCAGAAGGGAGCCAGGGAAAAAACCAAAAGAATTGATTAACATCGCCCGAAAACCAAGAGAAACCATCCTTCTTTTTTTGAATTTATGTTTATGGACTATAATTTGATTATAAGTATGATCATAATATATGATTAATAATTGACACATAAATGAATTATGATTCATAAATTATGTATATATTTCAAGATGCATCTTACGTTAATTAATTTAGATTTTCTAAATTTATTATTGAGTTATAATTCATGAAACACAATCTAAGATAAGCTCGCGAATTTGACGGGCTTTTAAACAGGTCAGGCTCGAGCCTGAAAAAAAATCTATGATGAGTAATAGGCCTAGGCTTAGGCCATGTATTTATAATATGGGCCAAGCTCATCTAAACCAAAGCTCAGCTCAGCTCGGCCATTTCCCATCCCTACTAAAGCCATAATCACGTTCAGCACAGAATTATTTAAACATAGCACAAACAGTGACTCTCAAGACATAAATTAGAGTAAATAAAACAGAATCCTGATACGTCAAGCTAAGTAATTACAGTATTGGAAAAACGCATTCAAACCTCTTCAAATGCATTCAATTAAGAAAAATGAATCAATTGCACCTGATTTTCTTAAACTGAAGTTAAATTATCCATAAAGATCAAAGGAGAACCTGAAAACAACAAAGAAATAGTATGTTGATCGCCTACTTTTCACAACAAATTATTCTTGTCTACTTCACAACATTCACAAGTTCATTGTTGTGTCCATCAATTCCTTCAAACAGCATAAAAAATCAGAGGAAGCTCACTCATTTAGGATTAAAATCAACACAACGTTATGAGAAAAATAACAAAAGAAAAAGAAAAAGTAGACAACACATGTACCGTCAATGAGAATTGAGAATGAAGATTAGGAAGGAAGTATCAACGGAGAGCAGTGGCGTATGCAGCAATGGGAAATGCATCTCACTCTTTAGCATGAACATGAGAAGGTTACGCACTCTTTTTTGGATATATATATATATATATATATATATATATATATATATATATATATATATATATATATATATATATATATATATATAT
>JASCZI010001253.1:302-17823 GCA_036250425.1 Stylosanthes scabra | reverse complement strand
GTGAACTACGCATATGCGTGGGTGGCTGATTGATGTCCACGGATATGCGTGGTGACTTGGCTCCGGGAATGACTTGGTTGTTGCATGCCACGCATATGCGTGGGCTTCTAGCTGACTTCCACGCATATGCGTGGGTTCCTGGCTGAGTCCCAAAGCTAAGTTTCCAAACTTCATCTTTTTGGCTTTTCAACCTGTTTTTCCTACAATTTTCACAAAACTACATCAAAGTACCTTGCAGATAAAATAATTACATTTATAACATATATTTGGCTGCTTTAGTGAATTATTGTATTAATATTACAAAGAATTGAGTATGATTTATCTTAGAAAACCTCTAAAGATGCTCATGCATCACTTTCTTTCCACCACCTCATTCTGTTGTGATGTTTCTATGCAAGATTTCTGAAGCGAAATGCCTCTTGAGTTTAGAAAAGTTGTGAGATTGAACTCTGGCCCATTATCAGACCTAATACACTTAACTTTTGTATAAAAAATCCTTTCAACCATATTATTAAAAACCTGTAAAGAGGATACAGTCTCAGATTTTTGTTTCATGAAGAATATCCATGTATATCTTGTAAAATCATCTACAATTGTAACGAAATATTTGTGCCGAAATAAGGATTCTGTGGCATTTGGACCCCAGATATCCATGTGCAGTAATTCTAATGCAGACTTTGTCTTAATAGTACTAGAATGAAATTGCAATTTCTTTTGTTTTGCCAATGAAAAAATATCACATTGAACATTATCTTTAGGTACATTTATGAAAGGGAAAATTTTATTAAGAGATGACAATTTATCTCTTGTAATATGTCCTAGTCTAAAGAGCCAAGCTAAGGAATCATCTATCACCAGATTTAGAGAAGCTTTGTTGCTACTGATTGAGCTTTGCAGTTCATAGAGGCCATGCTTCTCTTTACCATACCCAATCCTCTTCTTGCTTTGCTTGTCCTGAATATCACAAGTAATATCAGAAAACAAACAAAGACAAAACCAAGTAAATATATGACATTTGTGAGGTAGAGATCTTAGGTGAAATGGACAGAACTAGTGGTGTTTGAGACTATTTTCGATCCATCAAGTGGCTTGATTTGTATGGGTGGTATTTGCTTATATGAACTAAAGACATCTAATGAACTACACACATGATTAGTGGCACCATAATCCAATATCCAATTAAAAGAGAAATTTGTTATCTCAAATAGTTTAGGAGAATAATTAAGAACTATAGTTTCAATACCTGATATAGGCTTTATTTCAATTTTACCAACACTGACTTGGTTATTGTTGTGTGATGTGGTTTGGACACTAGATGAAGCATGGTGCAGCTGAGATTGAAGCAAAGTCATCAAGCCTTGAATCTGGTCTTGACTAAGACTGAGATCTGACAATTGTGGAACCTCTTCCCTGGAATCTTCCTCATCATCATTTATCAAGGAAGTTAAATTGGCAGTTGTGGCTCCCCTTTTGTTTTGATTTGGAGGATAACCATGTTTTTTTGTAACAAACATCCACGGTGTGCCCAACCTTGCCAGAGTAAGAACACATCTGCTGGGTGGTATTTCTGCCAAATTTTGGCTTGCTGGAGGCCTTGCTGTTGCCGTGGTTCTGATTCGAGTTACCAAAGTTGGTCACTGCCAAAGCCTTTGGTTCTTCAGCAAAATCTAGGCTTAGTTGCCTAAGGGGCGGACCTAAGAACAAGTGTAGGGGGCATTTGTCCCCGCTGAATTTTAAAATTTTTTCCTTAAAAAAAATTTAATAATATACATATGCCCCCACTTAAAAAATTAGTTGCCCCCACTTATTTTATTTGATCATCTTTTGTCTCTTTTTGTGTTCTTAATTTTCACATTCTTTGTTATTACTAAAATCAATTTCAAATAAATAACAAGATTTCAAATATTTTATTTCTTGTTTTACTGTTACATTTTTATTAGTCAATAAATGATACTCGATAATTCTTTTTCTTAATATTAGTTTGATCAAGTGAAATAGTGCAAAAACTCTATTATTTTTCAATTTTAGTCTCCTCTTCCCACTGTTTAAACTCTCTACTTTTCATAGTCCATATTTCCAATATATTCCATATTCCATTGTTTTTTTTTTCAATTATAAATTTCAATACAAGTATTCAACTATAATCACTTGTCTTTCTAGCTGCACAATCAATCCAAGCACCTTGTTGATTGAAGGTAAATGATCCAGTAACAGAACATGTGACCTCATAGCAGAAAAACATTCATTGAGCCCTTTCAAGAACCTCATGATGAAGTCTTGTTCATGATACTCCTTGCATGCACATTGCAGCCACATGCACAAGGATTGATTGGCCTGAAATTCTCAATTTCACTCCAAATCTTCTTCAACTGATGGAAGAAAGATGTAACCGTGTTAGTACCTTGTTTCAAGGAATATAGCTCTTCATTCAGATCTTCCAGACGCATGTGATTTCCCTGTGAGAAACGCTGTTTTAGTTCAATCCAAAGATCCTTCGCTTTCTTCACGAACAAAACACTTTGAGCTATTTTCGATGGATGATTTTGTATCATAAATTGACTAATTATCGACCTCTTGCCACTTAAATGCTAGCAAAATAGGCATGTTTGCGTTTAATCGTTCCTTAGGGCTGTAAATGTAATTATCTGCTATTTTAGCCAAATTTTACTGTGTTTTAAACCGTTTCACGTTCCGCACGATGCCTTGATGTGTGCGTTCAAGTGTTTCAGACTTTAACAGGCAAAGTACGGAGCGGAAGTGGCTAAAAAGGGCAAGAGGAACGAGAAGATCACAAACAAAACCTAGAAGGCCATTTCTGGACCCTGTGCGTACGCATCTAAGAGCCACTGCGTATGCACCTATAGCCTTGGGCGACACGCCCAGAGTTGAAATTGAAGCTAATGCGTACGCACCAGAAGCTCCAATGCATACGCACCAGTGCAGTCCGGCATCTATAAATAGAGGAAGCCTTCACCATTCCAAGGAGAACCCAAACACCATTTCTCTAGTTTAGTTTAGTTTAGGGTTCTATTAGTTTTTATCCATTTCACTAGCTAAACATTTTACTGTTTTTATTATCTGTTTTATATACTATTACTCTGCCGATTTTAATTCCGAATTATTAAATTTTACTGCCGTTACTCTGTCTGTTATTTTCTATTATTTTGCCATTATGTCTTGCCATTATGCTGCCTGTTTAATTTCGCAACTATGATTTCCATCGATAGCGAGTAGTGACCATAGTGACTCGGCTATGGGTTGAAATGTGCGGATGACCTTAACTACCAATCCCTAAGGGCAACGAATGGGAGGAACAGAGTTAATTTCGATGCCGTTAACGCTACGCCCCTGCCAACAGCATGGGGACCTTAATGATACAGACTCAATTCGGTGCAACTTGCACTACTGGTGAGTTCTTCCTGGTGACACGGGATTTACTCGAGTTCTGTTGTAAGACCTAGGTCCCCCGCTGTTGTGTATGCCTAGGACATTTGGATAGGGTTAACTTCGCCATCCTATGGTGGTTAGTTTTCTTTAAGTGACAGTCCATCCAATCTGGGATCGGTAGTGATCATAGGGACACACAGTATTTCAACCCATGGGCAGGAACTCTTTAGTTCACTGCTGTTTTTAATCTGTTTTCTTGCGCTCTGCTCTCAAACAAACAACTGCAACCAACCCCGATATTTTCTCAATCGAAAACAAAACTCTGTTTCTGCTTCCTAGGGAGACGACCCGAGTCCATTACTCAGTATTTTCAAACTTGGTTGCACCTCTGTGACACATTCTTAAACTAAATCTTATCGCGGCCCTGACAAGTCCGTGGTCAGATCTCCAATAGCAGGTTCTTCTATGTGCCATCTAAGAATCCCATTTTGTTCTTGGAATCCAATGCCATAGTCATGGCTTGCGCCCAGAAATGGTAATTCTGTTCTGTCAATTGCGTATAGATGAGCATTTGACCCGGGTTCTCGCTTGGATATATGAAATAAGGGCTCATCAGGTTGGTAATTGCAGCTGTAGCTGGATCACGTGTTGGACCTGCAGAGCTAGCTTTAACTATGAAATCCTCCATGGTTGCTTCAGTGTTGATCTCAGTCACCTTGTCTTGCTCCCGTTGATCGGACCACACCATAGTTGTTCAAGATTTTGTACAAGGCAGTGCTCTCATCAATCTCTTTGGTATGAGTTCAAGAAGAAGAGGAATGAAACCTTGATGTCATTGAGCACGCCTAAGCGTGAGAATTGGCGCCTGGGCGTAAGGATCGAAACTGACAAAACAAAGAGAGCATGGCTAAGCGTGATTGTTGACACTTGAGCGTGATGATCAAATACCACTGGCCACGCCTAAGCATAAGGGAACAGATTGCTGTAGCCTAATTCAGCTACGTCTAGGCGTGAAAGAATCAGAGGTTTCCGCAGTTTCTGTGTTTCCCTTAACAAATTTTCTCCACGAGTAATGGATATGTAGAATTCACGATAGCACAACAAAGCATGTATTTCTTTAATTTGATACCATGTAAACAGAAGGAAGAGAAATGGTATTGAGGACGAGAAGAGAAGAAAAGAGAAACTCTTCAATGCTTCTAATGCAAGTAACTGAATAACAATGAATACAGTTCTGCAGAATGCCATACAACTTCCTAACTAACTTGATTACTAAGTTTCCTATATATATACAAATTCTAAACTAACTAACTGTCATAAATTCTATATGTCATTAACTGACTAATTGTCATAGTCTCCAATAATCTGACTTATTATATATTTAATAATATGCATAATTACTAAATGCTATCAGTAATGTTTTTCTTATTTATTAATTATGATGTATCTTCTTGAGTTTGTTGATGTTTTATCTTTTATTAGAGTTTGTTGTTTTTATTAGCTAGTGTTATGGCAATGCTGAAGGGAAGAGTGCACTTAGTCTAGAACTCTCTCGCCTTTTAGGGTTGAGTTTTGCTTTAATGATCGAAAAAAGTAATGTAAGTACTACCTTGATTAATTTTACATTAATGTAACTAATTAATTCAGTGCACTAAATGCTGGGCACTCAAATTATTTTAGAAGGGATTATATAGTCATTTATAATTTAGCTAAGTATATTCAAGTCCATTAGAATGAACCTTAAGATATTTTTTTTTTATCTTAGGTAAGACTTGAACTCTATACTTCTTACAATGGAAGATGGATAATGCCATATGAACTACAACTTAATATATATGGTTAAATTCTCTCTTACTTAATGTTTCTTTGACATACTTTATAATGAGAATCTCAACATTATTCCAATGACTTTTAGTACCATATGAGTTTAGGAATTCAACAATTCTCCTTTAAAGTGAGAAGAAATTCTAATGAAGAGGATGAATATGAGGAAGAAAGAATATTTTAAAAATAATAAAAAAATAAATTTTGCAACAATTCATTCTATTTTTCTAGAATTTTTCAGTGTCAATTATATAAGGTGAGAGTCAGAGAGATGTGTGGACATTGAAAACTCTTCTTCTGTTACTATATCACTTAATTCCACACTCCGCATAACGTTAAAAACATATAATTTATAGAATCCTGCCACGAATTATACTCAAACTTTTTAATGCAAATTTGTTTCTCCAGGTCACCAATTATGTGCATTTGGTGGAGATGAATAATTTGTGTTAACCTATCACGTATTAATAGCAAGGATAGGTTATAAGTTGAGGAGTTAAATGTTTTGGGGTATTCATGTTATGTATTTTGATTTGATGACTTATGATTGAAATGTTAAGACATTAATCGAAAAGAAAAGAAGCATTAACGGGAATTTTTAATCATAATATTAAACACATTAATTGACAATACATGAGATGATTCAGTTGAGCCTTGCTAATCACAGTTCCTTCGCACTATAAGAATGTATCAGAATGTCATACATTTTTTTATACTGTATTTTTATCGGATTTAGCATCGGATAATCTAATGCAATGAGTGAAAATAGGCTGGATTCGACGAATAGATTTTCGTCGGATTTGACTTTCTGACGCAAAAACGGACAGAAAAAAGTTGCGCCAGTTCAAATATCAGTGGTACGAAACATTGCATGGGATTATCCAACACAAATTCCAACGAAAGCAAGGGAACCCAAAACACACGATTTTATTAATTTTCCGACAGAAAATCCAATGAAAATTGGGGGTTAAGTTTAATTGCATCTACCCTTATGTTACTTTGGTCACGCAGCCCCACAAAACCCTTACATTATCCTCACCTTTCTTCCCAATCAGCGTTGCGGTTACTGTCGTCGTTGCTGTAGGTAGCTCCAGAATGCCTTGTAGCGCCCTCTTTTCGTCGTTTGAGGAGGACTAATAAATTCTATTTTGTTGGTTTATGAATTCACTCTTAGTTGTGCCTTAAATGATATTTGCATGCATTTTAGTTATAAATTATTAAAAATTATTTACCTTGCATTCCATTTGATACCTTGATGAGTTTGTTCAAGTGTTTCATGTCTAAAAGGGGAAGAATGGCTTGGAAAGGGTTAGGAATGCTTGCAAGTTGAAGAATTCATGAAGAAAGTTGAAGAAAGGCACTTAGGGTCAAGTTGTGTGCGCATCTCTAGAGGATTTCCTCAACAATTGCATTTACAACCAAGTTGCATGTGTACGCAACTGATAAACTCAATTTTGATAGTTGATTTTGTGCTATATTTGAGGGATTTATCAAAACCAAACTAACACAATTACTTGTAAATATGTGGATTTTTCTCAATAATTCATTATGAATTTGATAACTCCCATCCTATTACATACCTTGATGTGTTTGCTTAAGTGTTTCAGGTCTCAAAAAGTTGAGAATGATGGGGAATTGACTAAAATGAGTATTGGATTTGGATAATTCATTAAGAGAAGCCAAAGGAGGAGTTTCTGCAAGGTTGTCTGCGCAACCTCATATGTTGCCCTCTCAACGTACGCTTGATAACATTCTTTAATGAAGGCTAAAGTTGGAAATTCATACTCATGGGCTAAGGCTTGGATCTTTGAACAGTCCAAAAGGAGAATGAAGAGGGGAAATAGTTGAAATACAAGGGGAGTCTCTCATGTGGCAATTAGACACTTTTATATTTTTTGGGGATTGAACAAAATTTTCTCTCCAAGTTTCCCTTACTTTCCCATGTTTTCTTACATTTTTCTTTTGTTTTCCAGCTCCTGAACTCATACCCATTTGGAATTTATTGTTGATTTGTGTTAGATTGTGGATTCAATTTTGAATTAATCCAATTGATGTTTGTTTATCTCATCTAGTTCTTCAATTTATCTATCTTTACATTCTTCCTATTTTGGGTTTTATGTTGTTGCTGGAATTTATTGATCTATTGTTTCAATTGGTGATTTCTTATTGATTGATGATTGTTTATTGATTCTATTGTTGATCTAGTATAGTAGATAGTTTAGATTCTTTAATTCTCTTGCAATTCATGATGTTTATTTCTTATGCATGCCAAGTGTTTGATATTTTGCTTTTCATAGTTATGGAGCAGTTTTCTTATTTCTTGGTCATGGATTGAGATGTGGATAATTTAGAGTAACTAATACCTATCATTAAATGGTGTAGAGTTGAGGATTAATCTGATTTCCATTGACGTTAAACTTTTGCTAGTGATAAGTAGACCTTGACCCAATGAACTTAATGGATTATTCTTGTTCCCAATTACTTAGGCCTTTCATATTAGTAAGTAGCTTAGGACTTATGAATTCATATTAATCTCTCCCACTTGACTAACCCATCTAGTAAAGGTTGACTTAGTGGGATTAACTCTATGTGACCACCATTCATAATTGGAGTTAATGACAATGATAGAGACACAAGATTCCTCAATCTAGACAAAAAAACTTTCAATCACAAAACCACTTTCAAATCCTAGGGAGAACGACCCGAGATGCAACACTCTCGGTTTCTTTTGGTTGCATTCTTGTGACAGTTTTTCTAAATCTCGACCAGCTCCTTGATCATCGGTTGGGACTATACTCTCAGCAGGAACTTGTTTTTTAACTTTCCTAACCAATCTTGGGGAGCCCGTCAACAACTCACCGAAAACATGCCTTCATTGAAAGTCACGTGAGCTACTCGAAGGAAGGCTTATTTGGGTCAATTTTTATATCAATTGGAAGCTATTGGAGGCCCAAATCAAGAAAAACAAGCTAGGCTCATCTCATACAACTTGAAGGGGATCAAAGAAAGAATTCATTAACTTTAGCGTTTATTTTTGTTTAGAGAGAGAATCTCTCAAGTTTTTTGTTCTTATTTTTAGAAAGAGAATCCTTCTCTCTCGATTTTTAGTCTCAATTTTATATTTATTTCCAATTCTTCACTTCAATTGTCATGTAGATTTAAGTTTTATTTAATTTTGATGCTAATTTCTCTTTTTGGTAACTCTTGTCATCTTAATTTCTTTTGTTCTTGAACTAGCTCTTAATTTCAGTTTGATGAATGGATGAGTGAGATATTGTTTTGAATTAATTGTGTTGATATTTAATATTCTTGCATTTATTGTCTATTTCTATCATAGTGTAATTTGAATTTGTTAACTTCTTGTTGAATTATGATGATTAATTTTCATACATACCAAGTGTTTGATATTTTGATTAGAATAATTATGGAGTAGATTTTTACTCCTTATACGTTGATTATTTGGGTACATTTGAGTCAATCTAGCTTTGATTGAGTACTAGTTGAGAGTGATTTGTGTTAATTTAGTTTCCATTGACGCTAGACTCTCATTAATTCTATGTTAATTATTAGGACTTATGGGCCAAGATGAATTATTCTTGTTCCCATTAACGCTAATTAAGTGTGTTAATGAGTTAGTTAGGACTTATGAATTTGAATTAACCAAATTGGTACTTTTCATCAAGGTGAGAAAACTAGTGAAAAGTCTACTCTAAGATATTATCTACCATTAGAGATCACGAGGATACTGTAACCCATACAACCCATGCCAATGTTCCTTCCAACTGTATTTGAACTAATTTTTTATTTGTCTTGCTCGTTTCATTTTTGTTAATTGTTTAATTTAACTTCTTGAAACTTCCATTGACTCATTGATCTGCTTGTTTATGAATTTCCGCATTTAAATTCTTTGCATGTTTTATATTTTTGCAATTGTTGTTGCTACTTGAATCCTTGAATCCCCCTTATACTGCTAGCTAAAATTAGTATAATTGTGTCAATCTCAAGTCCTGAGAAGAACGACTCGAGACGAAATACTATCGATTTTTACTGATCAGCATTGTGATTATCTAAATTAAATTTGATCGTCCATTGATTACCAGTTGAGCTATATTTATAACATTGACATGACTTGATTTCAAAAAGAAATTTCTCAACCAGTCATGGGAGCATTGTGATAGGAGCTATTTGAGAAAGAACACCGAGCCAGTCACCTCCACCGTCACGTAGCTGTCATCTTTGTTCCACTCCTCTCCACCAAGCCGCCAGGTAAGTGCATTGCTTGGTTTTTTTAGGGTTTATACCTTTAATTTTTAAAAACTTTAGCCCCTAATGTCCTCCTCTCTGAGTTCCGCTACCACCACCACCTCACCGCCTGCTCTCCTCAAGCAGCAGGTTCTTCCCTCCCCCATCTAATTTTATAATTTCATAAATTTTAAATTATTTTTGTTAGTGTTAGGGTTTATAAAAATGGATTGTTAGGGAAACTTTTAATTTGATTATTGTGTTATTGTTATAGTTGTCGCCTATGTTTTCTTTATCGCCCATTTGTCTCACACCGCCTTCCAAATCCAGGTTGCCGCCTTTGCCTTCCAAATCCGCACCCTCTGCTTCTGCCTTCTAAATCCACAATCGCCACCTCTATTCATCTTCTTGCCACCCACCGCTACATCTCTCCTTTTTCCTCTTCGCATCGCCCACGACCGCCTTTCACCATCTCTTCTTCTTCATTTCTAATTTCCATATCTGTTTGAATTTTTAATTTAAAAGAAATGTTAAACTATTCTGCAGGTCCCTATACTTTCACCAAATTTTCAATTAGGTCCTTATATTTTTTTTTCTTTTCAATTAGGTCCTTACCGTTACAAAAATGTTACTTTTAACAAAATATTCCCTTTTAAAAATGAATATTCCACCTAGAGTTATCTAAGTCACCCTCACTCTCAAACACTCTCTCAGCCAAGTTCATAATTCCAAGTCACACTCACCCTCAAACACTCTCAAAAACGTTACTTTCTCTTGATAAATAAGCTTAAAGTAGGGTTAGAAATATTTATAAATGCATTGGCAGGTAAGAAAACCATATCAGGAAGTGTTAATTTGGTGGCAACAAGTTACTCCAGAGAGTAGTGGATGAAGTGGTATGGCTCTACTACAAAATTAATAAAACAAGTGTGGAAGTGGGGACAAATGTAATGGGATGCATGGCTGACCTTTTGAATGATGTTCTGAATTATGAATTTGTTATTTGTTGTGCGTGTTTAGGAGGCTTGCTTACCTGATGACTATATCGTAGGGTGGCATCTCCTTCTAATTGTACTGTGTGTGGTTTAGTAATAGGCGATTGAAGGTGTGGCTTGAATTTAGAATGTTGAGTTTATACTTTTCTTGTTTGTTTTGTTACCATGTACTGTCTTTCCTCCCCTTTTGTGGTTGAGAGTTCTTACTCTCAATGATATATATAAAAAAAAGAGTATGCATGCTTGGTAGTTGATGAACTCTTTTTACATACATGTTGGAAGATTTGGATGAATAATGAGAAATAATATAATGTTCATATTATATTTTCTAGTTGGCTTTTGAGTTCTTATGTCTGTGCCCCTTTCATAGTTTGAAATAAGTAAGAGCTAAAGGTGAGGATTGTGAATTTTGAATGTTATTTACATCCTTTTTGAGTTCTATGTCTATTTTTGGGCACCTAATAGTCCTTCGTGGGCTTTGGTTTTTCTTGTCAGGTTTAAATATGTAAGAAGAAAGGAAAAAAGACTCTAATAGGCTTGAATTTATATTAACCTTAGAACATAAGATTAATTTTGTCAATTTATAGAACTTTAACCTTTTTTTTAACGTTTACAGTCAAGAATGACCTAATTGAAAATTTAAATGAAATCTAGGGAGCTAATTAAAAGAAAAAAAAATATAAAAACCTAATTGAAAATTTGATTACTCTATAAGGACTACATAATAATTTAATCCGAAAAAAAAAATCTTCTTCTTTTTTAGTCAATTTCCGAATCTATTTGCCTAATCTGTTTCAATGTTTTAAAAAAAAATGTTGAATAGATTATTAATTGTTAAATTGTTGGTAATAATTTTGATAAAAAAAAGTCTTCTTCTTTGGTCAGTCAGTTTTTAGATCCATTTGCCTTATCTATTTTAATATTTTTTTAAAAAAAAATTATTGAATTTTAATAGAAATTGAATTGATGTTGACGATGGAAAGTAATGGTGGTGGCGGCAGTAGCGCAGCAGTAGAAATATAGATGAACCACCGATGTAGAGGATAAAATTGATACTTGACTTATATTAGTGTGTTTTGTACATCATCATCAAACACAATAAAAATTTTGTGTATTTTTGTATATGTGTCTCTATGTATTTGTGTATGTGTCTGTGTGTCTAAAAAATAGTAACCAAATGCAGCCGGGTCTTGATGCACTACAACAAACGTGAATATTATCAATGGTCAAGCTGTCAGTAATAAAATAACGTGGGTAATAATTTCGTTGGTAATAATTACCGATTACCCTGATAAACTGTCGATAATATTAATTTAATTATATCGATGGCTGCACCGTCGAAAATACTCCCGATATTTTTTAAAAATTAATTTAATTAAAGCGATGGCTAACCCGTCGATAATAATCCGTTGATCAAATTTTATTATCTTAATATTACTGACGGCTAAGCCATTGGTATAGGCCAATCAAAAATTTTTTTTACTAATATTATAGACGGCTAAGCGATCGGTAAAATTGGCGTCGTTTGGAACCTAATTTTTTTTAGTTATCTATATTAACCTATTTTACATTAATCTACTCGAACCTAGATATAAAATAAAGTATCTTCAATAACTAAAAAATTCAATAATTCAACATAAGTATGAAGTAAAAGAAAATACATACAAAAAAGTAATATCACAATTATTCTGAAATACAAATACAAATAAACAACAAAATACACACACAAAAAAGTAATATCATAATGGTTTTTCCTACATTTGCAAAACTTTTAAGCAACTTTAATTAATGTCTTCTTATTTTATTCTAATTTTGTTAAACATATTGGATAGAGTTTCCCACTAATTAAGACACCCCAACAAATTCAAGGTTTCAAAAAAAAAATTACATAAATAATCAACATACATTAGGCAATTACGTTGATTAAACCTAGCCGTTCTATTCACCTTATTCCTCACACCAAATACAAAGCAAACACACCCAATCTCCACAGCAAACAACCGGATGGATCTCTACGTCCCCGCATAGATTCATTATCCTCTCCCATTCTACAATTCTATCCTAATTATTCAAGTCTCTATCCTAAACATACAATCAAATTTCTATTTATTTATTTATTTATGCCAATTAATTAAATTATTTAATCAAATTTCAAATTTATATGTGTCCAATGCTAACTAAATTAAATAGGCAACCAACCTAATTAGTGTAGGGTAAAAATGGGCAACGTCAAAAACTATACAACAACAGACGATCTCTACCCTCCATAGCAGCAGTAACAGCGGCAGTAGTGACCCTATATCACTGAAATTCAACAACATTGCAACATTGAGCAAACATATAATGTACCAAAAATAAGGGTATACAAAACGAACGAAAAACTGCACAAAACAAAAAAACTAAACCGATTAAATCGAAGAGGAACTTACCACGAGCACAATAGCGGCGACGGAACGGTGAACGGAGCTCCAGGGAGAGAGAAAATGAAGAAAGAAGGTGGGTTGGGAGTGGTGGTGAGAGAGAATGAGAGGAGAGAGAGAGAGAATTCTGTGAAATGAGGGAAAGGGAAGGGACGTCGCGAACTTGAAGGGGCTTTTATTATTACCTAGCCGTCAGTAATAATATAATCGTCGGGGACAAAACGCTGCGTTTCATTTATTCATATTACCGACGGTTTGGTCATCGATAATATTAGGCAACGCGAGAAATTTGATTTTTTTGGAATTAGTATTACCAACGGCCAACCGATGGCTAAACCTTCTATAATTATACCGACGGTCTGACCGTCTATAAAATTAGAAAACTTTCTTAATTTTACAACGACATCTTTATAGACGGCGTGGCCGTCTGTAATTACCGACATCTCAACCGTCAGTAATTATCGACAGCTTAATCGTTAGTAATATTAAGCCGTCATGACGTCGATTGACGCGAACTTAATTGTAATATTATCGACGACTTAGCCGTCGATACACCGCGCCTTTTTTAAGTGAAATGAATGCTTAATATTATCGAAGGCGTTGATAGCTTTACAAATGCTTACTAAGGATGTGGGCATGTGGCCTGCAATCCCCTTAATTATATCAATGGTCATGCTGAAGGGTTAGGGAATTGGGTGGTTTACAAGTTATTATTGTTTTCTGTAGTTAATATCTAATTCGAAATATAGATATAGTGTTTGGATTTCCCAAAGATTTATAAACGATTTCAACTGCATTATAAAGAATAAATAGCAGATTTTGGGAAAATTTATGTTTTATATATTTAATATTATAAAAAATTATAATAAGGCGAATAATTAATCTTCCAACAGTAAATTAAGTACATGCAAGATGCAACAACTCAAAATCGTAGAGTAGAAAGGAAAAAAGAAGATGACGTGTGATAAACGACCCACAAACCCTAGAATAGAAAAATAAATATAAAAATAAGTTGGTGTGTGTGATAAGTGAATTTTTATGATGAAGAGTAAAATGAGATGAAAAGTAAATATTATAAAAAAAATGAAAAAAAAAGCGTACATTAATGTATTTTTTTTAAAAGTTTTTTTTTGAAAAAAAGAGCAATTCTCACATTTTATTAGAAAACACTCCTCATCATATATGATCACCCGTGTGATAAATGTTTGTTTGATGTGGTAAACCAAACTCCATGGCATGGTGAAGCAGCCATCTCCAGCACGCAACTCACGAGGAAGTCTTTTTTGTTCTTCCCATTTCTTTTTTTCGGTGGAACCATTAATAAGTGATTAATATTACTAATTAAAAGCATAATTAATTCGAACCAATAAAATAGACAGAATACACTCAAATTAGTTTTCAGATATTTTTTTATCAAATACTTTAGTTTTTAATTAATTTTTACTCATTAGAAAGTTCTCAGTCATAATCATCTTTGTTGGACAAATTGATCTTACCGCTACTTAAATCAAAATTTTAATACGCATATTGAATAAATTACTTCCTAATAAATTTTATTATAAGATAATTAAGTTCTTCAAAAATATCATTACAAAATAAATTAGTTCATTTTCAAAACAACGAAAAGACTAGTCTGTTAGACGAGATTAATTTTCAAGAATTTTTAAGTGAAATGAAAAATTTGTTAAGGATCAAGTGATCGATTTAAATTTTGGATAATGCTATTTGAACAAGTGGTTTTGGTCAATCAAGTGCAATCAAATGGTTTATTTATATGCTAAATAGAATATTATTTTGGTGTCAAATAATATAAAAAAGTGCACATAAATAAAGTTCTATTTGACACCGAAATTATCTTCTATTTAGCATAGAAATAAATCACTTGATTGTACTTGGTTGGTGAAAATTACTTATTCATGTAGAATTATTGTTAAATTTTATTGGGACTAATTTGAGTATTCGCTCTAAAATAGATTAAGAAAAATTAACAAACCCTTTTTGTTTCATTTTCAAAATTGAAAATCAAGAATTGTCATTAAGAAATCAAATTATTTTCAATATCACGGTTGCCTTACAATGACATGTTGGAGGAATGGCAAGAAGAAAATAAATAATGGATAGTGATACAGCCAATCCAAGAGTTAGGATACGCAAAAAACCAATTTTAAAATAAAAATACTTTTTGACTTTGAGACAGCTTTTAAACCCCATGCATTCTTATCCTTTGAATTTAGAGGAAAACTTCAAACGGAAAAAAACAATGATTCATAAGGTGGAATAATTTAGATTGAAGGTGACATGAATTAAATAGGATATATAATCAAATTCAAATGGTGGTGGTTGCCTATGGGACGGTGTCATTGTGTATATCATGATTAGTATAAGTATAATAATTAACAAAAATGTTGCATTCAAAAAAGTCATTCATCAAATTAGTTAATAATATATTTTTTCCCATATTTATATATATTAATTGATATATTTATTAACTACACAAATAAATAATTAATTATTAAAATAATTAAACCTATTACAGTAAAAAATAATCTACTTCTTCTTATAGGATAATATAATAAAAAATTTATAAAATATTAAATACGGTAAATTGATATGTGATTTTGTAAAATGAAATAATCATTGGAGGTGGCGGTGGTGCTTTATGCGTAATGATGTACATACATTACTTTTGAACCCTCATGATTCATGAAACATCCTATTCTACCCCCCTTTTTTTAAAAGAACTTACTATATATGTATACTTATTTAACTATATTTTATTATACTCAAAGGATTACACGTCTTTTAAAAGAGTGATAATTTGAAAATGCATAGAAATTTGTTTAAAAAACTATGCGAATTAAACTTTGAAAACCGAATTGATAATACATAGGCAAAGTATCGTTTTTGTTCCTAACGTTTGGTGTAAGTCCTATTCGTATTTTTAACGTTTAAAACGTTCTATTTTTGTCCCTAATATTTTGAAATCGTATCAATTTTATCCCACCATCAATAATTGTTAAAATCATTAACAAAGTCATACAAATATATGTTAGTTTACAATATCAAAATATTATAAATGATATGTCTACTTCATTTGTGTCCATTATTATTACCCAGATTATCTGAACACAAACAAAAATAAAAAGAAGAGAAACACATAACGTTTCTTCTTTCTCACCCAAATTTTATATATTTTTAGTTGTTCGAGTATGATTGTGGTAAATATCGCATCTAGAAAGTTATTGGTTAATTAATCTTGCATTTGGAAAGATAGATTGTTGGAAATTATAGTAATAGAGTTGACAGTGGGACAAAATTGATACAATTTCAAAATGTTAGGGACACAAATATAATGTTTTAAACGTTAGGGACATTTTTGGAATTTACCACAAACGTTGGATACGAAGAAGATACTTTACCCTAATATATAATAGAAGAAACGATTAAAAAGAGCACAACAAAATAAAATGAAATACAATTTAAAAACAAACGACGAGAAGAATGTTGTAAAAAAAAAATTGAAAAGGAATAAAATGAGAAAAATGATATTATAAACAATAGTGTTACGAACCAAAATTAAGAAGCTTTTAAGGAGCGAATAATTAAGTTATTATCCAAAATTTTTTTAAAAAATATCATCTAAAATTGAAAACATATCAAAATACATAAGTTATCATATATAACTCATCTAACATCACCATGAAGCATATTTACTCCCATATATGACTTCCTCTGTTATGTAGAAAATTATTATTCGCACTTCACAACTATGCTTCCCCATAACATACGTTACTTTTTGGGATTATCTTACAACTTTCTAGCACTTGAAATTGATTCATTTAGTTATGTTCCTGTTGGAAAGTCCTCCAATACTAGCAAATCTGACTAAGCAGGCTAAGCTGATGAAGATCGAAAAAATTGCTGAGTCATGGTTAAACCTAATCTTTGCATTGGTTACAAGCAAATATTAAGTTGACTTCGATAGACTAATTCATTACAGACCCAGTATTAGTTACTTAGGTCTATTAGTTCGTTGATTAAGTATATGTATAAATAAGAAAATATGGATAAAGAAAATGAGCATGAACTATAAATTATATATAGTAGTAAATAATTTTCCTCGTCTAATTAAGGTCATACATCCTCCATTATCATATTAAATTTTGCCTTCATTTTTTCATGCATTGAAAAATTAATATTGTGCAGTTTTTTTTAGAAATGCTAGTTTTATTTTCGATTAAGGTAGAGAGTGTTACATCAAAGTTATAAAGAATTATAATTAGTCCCTTTAACATTGTCATTTAGGGATAATTAAGATTAGGATTCAAAATATTATTATACTATGTCGAGTTATCCCCCACTTTTTGTTTGCAATTGTACATAGTAGGGGATTATTTTCCATTCATGTATGAGATCCGGAGTATTGTCAGGTTGTTAACTTGCTCCTCGAGTTAGATTTGGTGTTGGGTTAGGATACTCATCAGAGTTAGGATCTGATATGGTATGGATGGCCTTTCCAGCTTATTGGACTTGTCGGAACAGGGCGGAGCTAGATGATATTTAGGAAAGTCTAAAAGTTATTTTACAATATATAATACATAAAGTAAAATATAAAATTTAAGGGAAAAATTAAAAATTGTTATAATATCAAAA
>JASCZI010001252.1:0-14049 GCA_036250425.1 Stylosanthes scabra | reverse complement strand
CAAGAAACATTAAAGGAGGTAGAATTATTTAGTTTAACATATATTTAAAAAAAAAAAAAAAAAAAAAACATCTTTAGTAGCTGGTAGTAAACAAGATCCACAAGAATCTAAGAAATTTAAGTATAAACATAAAGACTACCTCGCTTCAGTGTTTTCGTCTCAAAATCTAATGTTATAGATGCTAGCTCAGGAATGGTAATAGTATGACTGTTGATATGTTTCACCTGTAATGGTAAACAATAAACTTCTTTAAAAAATACCCGGGATTATTGGCATGGAAAAAACTAAAAACTACAACCTATATCAAAATGAAGAATGAGAATTGTGATTTTGGATGATTACCTTCTCGGCAATGTCGCTGGCTTCAACTGCATACACCTAGGCAAAGACAAATTTGCATTATCATGCATGACAAGTCAATAAAAAAAAAGTATGTGTATATATGGTGGGCAAAATACAGAAGTCAAAAGAGAAATCAGAAATAGAAAATAATACTCAAGTGAAGTTTGTCCCAAATAAAAATACATTTAAGAAAGGCAATAAAGAAAAAATAAGTAAATAATACAGGAAAATAGAAATTTTGGTCCATTAAGTTTCAAACTATTTATCAAGTTTTCTTGTTATCCTATCGTTATTCTTTTTTTTTTTTTTTTTTCTATTTTCAATTTAGTCCTTAAGTTCCAAACTTTCTACCTCATAGTTTGTCTATCCCATTTAGGATAGTAGTAATATACAAGTAATCAGTGGCGCTGCACTAGCACTGTGTTATTTCCTAATCATTATTGTTGACCTGTTAATGAAGAATCAAACTGAAAAAATGAATGAATAAACAAGGGACTGATTTGAAAAAGTAATTATTCCTGTGGACTATCCAGTGTGCTATCCTTGTAGAGGAACATAAATTTTAAAAAAGAGAAAGGGAGTAATTACTAGTACAACATTGGTCTATATGTATGTGACAATCTAATTATCATTCACAATCTTAGGCTTCGTTTCTTCTATGAATCTTGATCACTCTTTCATTTCCTCTGCATATCTTGATCAATTAAAAGTTCTCCTTTCAAACCAAAAATTTCCCTTGAATTCATGATACAAATGAATGCATAGTACCAGTGTCAAGTGGAAGGAGCTTACCTTCCTTGCACCAGCCTGAGCACAAAACATAGAAAGAAGTCCGGTACCGCATCCAACATCAAGTACCACCTGAATCAATGCAACAACTCTTCAGTAAGAAGATTTAATAAAGAACCAAAATAAAGAAAGAATAGTTTATAAATGAGTCAGCTTAACAACCTTGCCTTCTATATTGGCCCGGTGATGCATGATTGCTTTCTTGTACGTATTTATCAGCACATAATCCTTGCAATACACAAAACATTGAAAGAAAAAAAAAAGGAATAAATGAAAAAAGAAAAGAACATCGCATTGGAAGGTGAAGCACGAATAACAGAGATGTAGGAGAAAAAAAAAGACCTTGAAAATCTCGTTGTGAACACCCATGTGGGAATAGGATTGGAAATAGGCGTCGTCGTAGTCGACGGGCGAAGGCAGAGGTGGAGCTCGACAGTTGCGACGTTGTCTCTTGTGAGCAGGTGAGCGCGGCTCGGAGTCATAGTCGGAGTCGGAGTTGGAGTCGGAGTCGGAATCGGAGGAGAAGGCAGCGTTGAGTACTTCGGGGTGCATTGTTGAGGGTTGTTAGAGAATAGAGAGTAGTTACGTCTTACGTGAATTTTAGTAGGGTTCTGCGCATAAATTTAAATTTAAGTACTTTTTAACAGTAAGAGTTAAAAAAAAGGGAAAAAATTGAAAAAATAAATTAAAATATAATTTATATTTTTATATTAAAAATATTTTAATATAATAAATAAATAAGTACTTTTATATCATAAATATAATATAAAAATATTTTTAGTTAAGATATTAAAATATAAAATTATTTTTTATTTTTATAAAAGTATTACTTAAAAACAATAAACCAATCGGTGGCTAACTAAGTAAAATACATCACATGTCTTATTCTTTTTAATATAACACCAATTAAGTGCTTTAATCGAATAAATTTGTTTCAGCAACAACAACAACAATGTAAAACAGAGAATGAGAAGAAGGAGAAGAAGAAAATGATGATGATGATGACGACGACGACAGAGGATGAAAAAGACGACGTTGACGAAGGAAGACGAGGAGGAATTGAATGTTTGTGAATTTGAAGAGGAGTGGTGGGAGAATGATTGGTTACGTGTTCGTTTTAATTAGCGCGTGTGGTGATATTGTTTTAAATTTGCTCGGTTAACCACTTGGTTAACTAATTCACTTGTTGAAACAGCGAAATTGCTTAAAAAATATGATTTAGAAGCTTGCTCAAACAAATTGAGAATAATCAATTGTAAAATTTTTTTTTCTAGGAATGTGTTTGGATGAGTTTTTAAAAAAGTAAAAATCCTATGTTTAAATATTTACATAAAATTTTTATTTATTAATTATATTTGAGTATGATGATAGAAAACATTTTTGGTTTATTAATTATATTAAAATATTTTTAAAAAAGATATAAATTATACTTTTTTAAAATATTTTTTTATTTTTAATTTGAAATTAAACAACCACACCAAAGATTAAAATGAAATATTTTATATTTGATGTGTAGTGTATTGAATTTTACTTTTTTTAATGTGTAGTGTGTTGAAAATAATTGAGTTGAAATGGAATATTCAAAAATCCGTAATCAATGGACAAGTTGATGTTGCGATCTACGAAGTGCTTCTTCCCTGGGGAGGGACCATTAGTCCATTACCTTCGCGTCCTCGTGGTTGCTGCAATACAAAAAATTTTTAAATTATGTTTTCAGTATTAATAATTAACACAATCCATGACTCCATTCATAAATAGAATTGATTGCGTCAAAAGAATTTCATTAATAAATTTGAAAACATTATAAAATCTCCAAATTAGTAATATTCTGGTATTTATTTATTATTTATAAAAGGAATAAAAGCACCGACAAGGGTATTATAGGTGAATCTTTTGGTGACGTGCAATGTGCATCGGCGAAAGGGAAAGAGAAGAGGATGTCTTGTTCGCTTCCATTTTAGTTGTAGAGTGAAAACTGAAAACACTTAACACTCATAAGTGATGCGCAAGTGTGCAACAAAGAAAAGATCAATCATCCTTCTTTACAGCAATGCCAAGAAATCAAGTTAAGATTCTCATATCACATAAATAATTAATGGAGAAATTACATATTATCAAACAATAACACCATACCAGCCATATTACCATATCCGTAAAAACAATAAATAAATAAAATAAAATGTAATAATGACATCTAGCAATATAAGAGAGAGAAAGGAGTTTGAGATTGGAGAGGGTGTTTGGGTTGTGAGGACTGAGAAATGATGAGAATGAAGGTGTTTGTGATAGCCGCAGTTGCTTTTGCCTCTCTAGTTTCCTTCATCTCTGCCATTCATGGATCTGAGGCTCAGCTATCTTCTCTGTTTGAAGACAATGCCTTATTCTCATCACTATCAACCCAGCAGCCTTCACAGTCACAACCTCTCATGGTGCCCATTACTGTCATCAACGGAGCTGCTGCCAAAGGAGCTGGTACCTCTCTCTCTCGTCTGCTTTTTTATTTTTCTTGCTTGAGAGTTATTAATAATTGATGGAAAAGCCTTGTTTGTTGTGGAAAGAAATTACTTTCTGTCTCAAATGCACAAATTTCTTCTCACTTAGCTTCAAACTTGATCAGTAATCTTTATGTTTTCTTGTCCTACATTTGCAGTATGTTTGGATGGAACATCGCCTGCCTATCACTTTCATCCTGGATCCGGCTCAGGAGCCAATAGTTGGCTCATTCACTTAGAGGTACATTAAAAACATAGTATAGCACAGTTTTGATTTGTGCAAGTAGTTTGTAGCGTTGTGCTACTATGTTTACCTTTTTTGTTTTCTTCAGACACATGCCTAATTGTCTTGGTGAGTATACTTTGCTGCAGGGAGGAGGATGGTGTAATACCATCAGAAATTGTGTATTTAGAAAGACAACTCGTCGTGGTTCCTTTAAATTCATGGAGAAGACACTGCCATTCACAGGGATATTGAGCAATAAACCTGAAGAAAACCCTGGTTTTTTCTCTTACCCTGCACAGTGCATACTAGTTACTTAGTCAAATTAGACACTATACTTATGAAGGGTGCAAGATGTATTAACTATGTATTCCAATCATATCTATTGTGAACAGATTTCTTTAACTGGAACAGAGTTAAGATTCGTTATTGTGATGGAGCATCTTTCGCCGGAGACAGTCAAAACGAGGTCAGTAAAACATGACATACATGTAAACTATGCTTTGAGTTATGACTTATGAGTTATAAAGTAAACTATGCTGGCAGTCTAAAGTTTTGAAAAATATGAATTTTGATGTCTACTTGCAATCTTCATACACATCTTTTTATTAATTTGTACTTATTTTCAGGCTAACCAGCTTCAATTTCGAGGACAAAAAATATGGCTGGCTGCGATCGAGGAATTAATGTCCAAGGGAATGCAAAAAGCCAACCAGGTTTCCCATGTCTCTTTATGTTGTTAGTTTAGCTACCAATGTGCATGATGCTAATGACAAAATTGAATATCAGGCACTTTTGTCTGGATGCTCTGCAGGTGGTTTGGCATCTATAATACATTGTGATGAATTTGGAAGCATGTTTCCAAAATCTACCAAAGTGAAATGTTTGAGTGATGCAGGATTTTTTCTTGATGCGTAAGTAATATGATTGTTTTGTTATTTCTCCTAGCCCGGACCCTCACCAAAAATTATAGATATGATTGGTTATTTGTTCGGCCATGTAGAGTTGATGTATCTGGGGGACACACACTGAGGAATATGTTTGGAGGTGTAGTTACATTACAGGTAGTATTTGGAGTTGTTTAAAAAAATCTAGATATAATATTTGTTGATTTACTAGCTCTAAGCTCAATTTGAAGAGTCATTGAGTTTAACCTTGTGATAAATTCTTTTCTCAGTGCTTTTACTTATCTGATATATGGTTTAGAAAACTTGTACAAATATGTTAATGTCTCTCGAAATTTTTGACATTGCAGGAAGTACAAAAGAACCTACCAAAAAGTTGTCTCAACCAACTGGATCCAATTTCAGTAATTTTCTTATTTTGGATGTCATTCCTTTCATAAATTGAAATTGCTAGACTTGCATATTTTAAACATGTAAACTCTCTTTTCAGTGCTTCTTTCCTCAGAACTTGATCCAGCATGTTCAAACTCCATTGTTTCTTCTCAATGCAGCTTATGATGCCTGGCAGGTAATATTAGCTAATACACTTTCAGTATTCTGTAGTTTTTCTTTAACAGTTAATTATGTGCTTACTAGGTGACACATCTTTGGTAATTGTTTTCTTCAGGTCCAAGAAAGTCTAGCCCCCCATTCAGCTGATCCAAGTGGCTCTTGGAAAGATTGTAAAACAAATCATGCAAAGTGTAACTCATCTCAAATGCAGTTCCTCCAAGGTGATTTTGATCTCTAATTATGTGAATTACTCAATTTATATTGATCTACGATGATCTAATTTCCTTGAGCTTCTTTGAATCAGATTTCAGAAATCAAATGCTAAATGATGTGAAAGACTTCACAAGGTCATCTGCAACTGGATTGTTCATAAATTCTTGTTTTGCTCATTGCCAGTCTGAGAGACAAGATACATGGTTTGCTGATGACTCTCCACTTATTAACGACATGGTATGCCCCATTTACATTTCCATGCTTATAATAATCACTAATAAAAGATTAGTTTAGCTTCTTTTAATTACAGACTTGAGTTTGCTGACTCTAGGACAAGTGACTTTATTGCTTTTCACTAGCTTAGACCCCTCCCCCCCTTTGGATTTATTGTTCTGAGAAAGTAATCAACTAACCAGTAAGTACTTTTTTATTGTGCAGCCTGTGGCAATTGCTGTTGGAGACTGGTTTTTTGATCGAAAAACTATCAAAGCTGTTGATTGTGCTTATCCCTGTGACACAACCTGCCATAATCTGATCTTCAAGTGAGTCAAGCGTTTATTGCTTCCTCATGTGGTAGTTTGGTATTTACAATTTCATCATTGTGATTGCCACAATTGTGGATTTAACATTCTTCAATTGTTATTATGGTTATGGAGGTACAATTAAAATGATATATCATTATTTCAAGTAATGAGTCTTTTCAATAAGATTTAATTGGCTTGAAATATCCAAAAATGTCCAAACTATTCATTCATGCTTTGAAGATGTTATATTTTACCTTGCAAAAGTACCTATTCCACCATTCTTGAATTTAACCACACTGACAGATAATTATAAATAATACATTGGTATTACAAACTCAAAGGAAAAAATCATTAAAATAGAATATCGAAGTATGATCCGACATGAAAGGCACCCCATGAAGGGGCTTGATTTCTGATCTCTCTTTACCAGTGGGATTGTATTCATGATAAGGTTCAACTGGAAGCATGGGGTAGATTTCAGCTGTTGTTATGTTCAGTGTATGAAATTTTCCTCTAGTTTCCCAACCAACAAAAACAAGCACACATTTTAAGTGAACCAAGAATGTGAACCCTTTTTTTGTCTGTTTTGTCCAATTGCTGTGTGAGATTGTAGTTCACATTTTTCTGCCCCTGCAGTGTTGGTAGATCTACCGTGGTTGACTCGCAGTCTATAAGGTTAACACTTAACCCTCTAATTTCACTTACAACTCCTCTCTTTCCCTCTTTACCCTTCAAATCCTTCAGTTTAGAAAAGTTGTCTCTTTCTCCAACCATATTTTGTGTCTTGTCAAGAAAGTTACCAAACAGAGCCCTTTAATTTGTGAATGCCATGTTTGCAATTCCTGCTCAAGTGGAACTGGAAATTCTCATGTAGCTTCCGTACTTTCCCTTGCAGTGAAGGTTATGATGACACACCCACCGCCGCCACCACCATGATATACTCCTCTCAGTCCTCCAGGTTGACTTTTACTGCTCTATACCTGCTAAGTGCTTTGTTTCCCACTTACATGTTCCTAGTGCACCTTAGAGTAGGAGGAGTACTATCAAGATTCTTTAGCCATTCCACATAATTGGCAAGTTTCCTTTAAATATGCTTCAATCAGCACCAACTATCAACTCTCCAATTCCCTGTTAAATCAAGAACAACCTGTAATTGTAAATTGTAACTGAATTATCAGTAGGCACTAGGCACCAACAGAAACACATGCTCTGAAACTTTGTAACTTGGAGTTGGATGGGCCTCTGTACCGGGCCGGGGAAGAGTCCACTAATCATGAACCATGAAAAACCATTCAATTACTATTTAACCAAAACTTATCTTGCCTCATTTTCTATACCTAGATACATACTGATATGCATGCCTAAGAGAAATAAATGTGAGCATGCATCATTGGTGATAAATAATATTAAAGATGGAAGATGTAATGTAATGAAATTCTCAACTACTTTCCTGAAAGGATAGTTTGGATCCCTTGCACAAGGAGAAGTAGTACTAGTAGTTTTGGTGAAAAGAAAAATCAGTAATAATGTGCCTAACAAAGCTAAAGAGTCAACTACTACTCAACCAACGTGAGTTGGCACAGATGGATGAGAATTTGTGTCTCTTAACCATCTCTTTCGGATTCGATTCTCCCTAGATAATGTGAATGAAGTTTGTTTGTTTGGCAGGGTCGTCCACTTTGCCTTTGCAGTACCCTTGGTCTTTCGGCTCGATGGATAATCTAGTGCACAAAAAAAAAAAAAAAAAACCCTACTAATTACAGAACTACAGGGCTGAAAAAAATAATGTTGCTGCAAGTTCAGGAGATGTTAACATCGACAACATAAATATGATAAGGACATCAAATTAATCAACCTCCATAAGTTTGTTGCTCTAGTCAACAATCTGTCCTATAAGTCCATAACTTGAGTGCCATGCATTATGCGTTATATGTTCAAGCTTTAAATGCGTTAGACCTATCTATGTTCTTAGTCTTCCAACACGTCTATCAGTACCAAGCACATGTTCTAGGAGCTTGTGTGAAACCAATCTCAACGTGTACATATGTAATTTAGAAGTTCAACATGTGAACTAAACTTGTATTTAGTGAGCAGTGTTTTTAGTTGGACAAATTTATGATTCTGATCTGTGTTCCACATTAGCAAGATCTTATGTTGATGTATCCCTAATTTTGGTATTATAGTCGCATGATAACAAGGAAACGGTTTAATTGTTATCATTTGAATTTGACAGTAACCATTTTAGATTGGTAAAATGTAAGTATAAGAATTTGACCTAGATTAAGGTGTTTGATTTAGATATGTAATAAAATTGTTATCATTTAAATTTAACATTTGAGTTGATTGGTTTAGTTTTATGATTTATGTTTTGGATCAAGATCTTCTAAAATGAGGGACTTGGTAAAGTGATAAAACTAAGTACTTATTCACTCTTCAATTAAGTTAGTAGGATTCAAGTGTGGTGGAAATTACAAAATCAACTACGTTTATGTACGAAATAAGCTTAAAAGTATAATTTTATATTCAATCAGTTACGTTTATAATTACTTTTGTTATAACCAATTTATCTATAATATACAACAAATTGTGGTGTAAATATGAATTTAGCCAACCTTTCATTCAAAAGGCTTTAGATCTCTGTCTTCCATATCAAGTTCTATTTGAAACTTTTGATAGCGTCCATTTTATCCCCCGAAAATATTATATCTCTGATTTATAAAAGTTTCCAACCATGATATATGTGGAATACACAAACGTATTACTGTACAAGACCAAACATCTAAAACACTTGCTAATTTAGTGTACCATGCACAAATTAAAGCATTCCCAAGTAGTCAAGTCAAATATTTGCACTTTCCCATGGACCATTCACACTTGAACAGTGTAAAGAGTAGTGTATATGTTTTCTTATGAATCTTTTCGCCTTTTCCATTATGATCAAACGCCATTATAGTATATTTTATACAGAGGAAAAAGTAACCAGCACTCATAAAAGTGACAAAACCAGATCAGATGAGAACTTAGAAGGCAAAGCTCATGATTGGAAAATTTGAAGATGAAGACTACTAGCTAGTACATTGAAAGAAAAAGCATATGTACTGGTATTCAAGTATTGTCTCAATCGGCAAAATTGGAGTTATGTGCCGTATTTGGAGGCAGATGCTAGTGCTACAGCCTGTGCCCACACTTTCAACCTTGCCTTCACTTCTCTTGGATCATCACCTGCATTCAAATATTCCCGCACCAATTAAATTAATACATTTGTCTCCTTTCCCCAACTAAGATCTCGAGTTCGAGTCTCTTCCCCTCACATATGAAGAGAGTTAGGAAGTTACATACCTGGGCTAGAGATGCGCCAACTGGAGATAGGGGAGTTGGCACCACTGCTGCTGGTATCGAGTGAAGGGTAGTGTGGAGGAGTTTGAGGAAGTTCCAACTCGAACCCAAGTTCCCTGCAAGCCTTGACTTCTTCCAAACCCATACACAGTGTTCTCTTCCCACCCTTTGGCCTGGTTATCAGAACCACTCCATCACCTCGTCCACCACTGCCATCTCCCTCTTCATCCTCATCACTTTTACTACTCATCACTCTCCTACTCCTCATCCTGTTCCTGTTCCTGATCCTCCTCTTTTCATCACGAGGCCCGTTGTCACTTGCATACTCCTTCTCGTTTTGCTTCACTACTCCAAACACCTTGTTCTTCCTTCTGCGTGCTCGTGGAGGAGTGTTTGGTAGAGAAGAGCAAGAGCATGGAAAGTCTTCCTTGTCAGAAGCAGAGGATAGTTGTACATGTTCTTGTTCTTCCCCTGAGAGCTCTCCATCTGCGTCGTCCCCTTCATCATCGTCGTCTATGGACAGGCGTGACATCATCATGGCATCTTCTTCCACACCGCACATGGAGCTGCTGGTGGTACAAACGGACAGCCTCGACAAGTTGTGAGGGTGGTGGAACAATCCACCGTCCTCCTCCTCCTCCTCCACCTCCACCTCGAGGTCTTGCAACCAAGTAGTAGACATGAGTGAGAGTGTGTGGCTAAGAAAGAAAGAAAGGTAGTTATTATGGTGGTGCAGTAAAGTTGTTGGTTTGAATAATTGGTTCCTTAGAGAAAGAGAGAGTAGAGAATGAGGTTGGATGAATCACCCTATTTATGCTTTTTTCCTCCACTCCATACCTCAGCTTCATTCATTATTCTCTTTTATTTATTTTCTTTTTCCCATTTAATTATTCCTTTATTTTGTTGGTCACACATCACAATTCATGGTCATGGTTATTAAGGGCTCACTCGGTCAACAAATGTTTGAATAGGAGATTAGAGGGTTGGTTAGTTACAGTTACAGTTACAGTTACAGTTACAACTTTGAAGGAGATCAGCCCATTCCAATTTATCTGATTGGTTCTTTAATTTCTTTATATCATCACATACACATCCGTTCTCTACGTAACTGTATAGGCATAAATTAAACCAAAAAATACTTCTACTTTTTACAAACGCGCACTTTACGCGGAATTCACTAAAAATAAATTAAAATATAGCAGTGCTATTATGTTTTCAGATGATGCAGCAATATCAACACGCACTTCAACTATAGGGCAATTCATACATACAATGTAAAAATAATTAAATTCAAAAGTGTATATATACATGGACATACATACAAATCAGAAAAGTATAGCCTTTTCTTTTCGGAAGATTCATTGTGTACATTCAAAGCTTATTTATTTTTCCTGATAAATGCATTCATTTCTCTGACATCAAATTGCTTCAAATAAATACTAGCTCTTCATGAGTCATCACACATACAACGAAAATTGAAATCTACCAATATATAAAAAGAATAACGAATCAAATGACGAGCGATAATTTGCACAATTTTGGCATGTCATTAATCATTTATAAAATAATTATGTAAATCAATTCCTGACAAATTTAAAATTAAATACTTTAGTCTTCAATTAAAATATACAAAACGATTGTCTTATATACAAAAGTAAATGTTGGAAAAATATTTTGTGTATTACAAAAATAAAGAATTAGAATGTAGGATTTTAAAAAATTCATGATGAAAATTTGAAAAAGCAGTATTTTATGATTTTGGAAGCATATAAACCTTGGTATCCACAAAATGGATAAGAATTGGAAGCTATTATTATGAGTATGACTGTTTGGTTTAGGGCCACAATCATCCAACCAACACCAACAGAGATCAGATCAGAACAGTAACACACTCCATTCTTTGATTCTGCATTGGGATTGTCCTCCCTATCTCTAACTTGCCCTTCTCCACGGGTTTTGTTTATTTATTTTTTATTTTTATTATTTAACCATAACTCTAAACTCTCCACGTGCAACTCTGCTGATGTAATTTTGCTCTTTTTTAATGTTTTCTAAATCCTACCACTTCAAATAATGAAATAAATAGGTCATTTCAATACACCTGTCCGCGTTTTATTACGCTTTTCCTTTTCACATTTTTTATTCAAATTTCTTATTATGCATGAATATGACCCTCATTGAGTGGCTTTTCTAAATGGGACAAAATATATCACATTATTCAAAAGTATACTTACATGACCATTATCTTGCTATTTATATTACACTACCACATACATGCATTGTTTCTGTTCATCATATATATCATCAAATCTATATTCATTTAGCTTCAGCTTAGCATTAAAACCAAAAAAAAAAAAAAAACTTTATGTTCATACTTTGATAGAGTGGATATTGAAGTTAGAAGAAGCTTAATAAAATAAAAGAGGCAGAGGTAGTTAGTAGTATTAGTAGATTAGAAGTTTCTCAGATAGATATGTGGGTATGAAGTATGAAACACGTGGCTATTAAGAGGGGCATCCAACGCTTAATTATTGTGATTCATTCATTTGATTGCGACTGTGGTGGGACCATTCCCATTACCATTCAATCTTGTAGGCCACTCGCCCCTCATTTTTCTTTTATATATTCTTTGAAGTATGTTATGTGTATCCTAAAATCAGTAACTAAATTAGTAATTAGTATATAATATATATTGAAATATAAATTATATGTATAATTTAATTTATTTTTAATATATATTTTATATTTTAATATATATTATATATTAATAATTAATTTAATTTAATTTAATTTGATGATTAATTTTAATATACAAATAAAATTATTTATTTTCTTCATTTTCTACCTTTTGGTTTTCTTCAGCCACCCACTTCTTTTTTTTTTTTTTCCTTTTTCTGTTTTAAAAATAAATAATTGTGATTTAGGGTTTCTTCATGTTATTCTTCTACTCTTCCCCCTGATTAGAAGAAATTATCTTCATTTTAGGAGTTTTATTTTAAATTGAATTGTTGTTAATAATTAACAATTTTCAACGTTATATTTTTATTTTTTGGGTGGGATAAAGTTGAGAAACGCTGGCTGGGAGGCTCACCGACTGTTGATTTAGTGATTAATCATGATTTATTTATAAATAAAAGAGGGTCGGACGGTTCGGTGTGGATTGGTTTCTGCCATTAGATTGTTTACACGTCATAAATTTAATTAGACACTAAGTTTCATTTAATCAATATTTTTTTTTTGTGTGTAGTAGTCTCATTTCACTATCTTTGGACACAGCTATTGCCAAAACCTTTGGTAATATCGGCAATTTTTTGAATTGTCATTTATTACAATGAAGTAATCAAGTAAAATTAAACTACTCATATTATTATAATTAAGCATTTGCGAAAGAGATAGAGCTACCAAAGAAAAGAAGCCAACATTTCCCATACTAGGACAGTATCATCTAATTAAATTAGAGGGGGTTCATTCATTTTTCTATAATTTGTGGCTGTGAAATTAACTAATTAAAGTAGCTAGGGACTAGGGTGAATTTTAATTAAAGGCATATTACATATATATTATTATTACCAACATTAATAACTAATTAATTAACACGTGCTGTGTCAAAATGACTACCGTTTGATGGGTCCGAGATATTGTGTATTTGTGTGTCAACTAAGACGTGACATGCACAATTCAAATGCATTATTGAAGATTAGATCATTGACAACACTATCACACCAAATTCATGGTCACTCACTCATTACATTTTTTCCTTCAGAAATAATAATGTTCACATACATTTTCCATAACTAAATATACAAGTACTCTCAATTTCTTATCAATATCAAAGTCATCGTCTTTTTCTTTAGTCTTAGATCAATTAAGAATTTTTTAAAAAAAATATAGTCATTTTGCTTTTTCAAAAATAATAAAATACAAGATGAAAAAAGCTAAACTTATTTAAAGGTGAAAATTTAAATGTAGTTAATTTTATATAAATTTATTATTTTAAAATTATTATATTATAATTTAATCAAATATATTAAATCATTTAATAATTTTTAATAAACTTAATATAAAGTCCATTGCATCTAAGTATTTATTTGAATTCTGTTCTAACTTCTAAAACTAGGAGCACACCCTATTATATATAAAATGCGTTCATAATAATCACTATATGTTGGCACACATGCATGCTAGGGTTAATTTAATTTGGAAAACAATAATAAAGATGAAGGGAAATTGTGGTTTGAATTGAATATAATGCAGTGATCAGATCAGAAAACATAGTTGCGAAAATATCTCACTACACGAGTATATTATTCTACGTAGTACTAATTATAATCTACTACTATAGAAATGCCTTAGCTTTCATACTTCATTTCTATATATCATTTGTTTCAAAATATCAACGTAAGTATTGTCACGTTTTCACGATACATGTTTCTTTTCCCTTTGACTTTGGCATCTCTTATTTAATTTCAAGAAAGTTATATCACTATGCTTCGTTCTTTCAATTTCTATATATATAAAACACTTGAACTCTCAAAGCCATACACACTAAACGATAATACTTTCCTTTAACTAACGATGACATTTCATATATATATATGCTTTACAATTATTATATATATATATATATATATATATATATATATATATATATATATATATATATATATATATAT
>JASCZI010001250.1:0-11140 GCA_036250425.1 Stylosanthes scabra | reverse complement strand
ATATATATATATATATATATATATATATATATATATATATATATATGGGTGATTTTAATATGCACAACTAAATAATTATAAATATAACTCCATTTTGGGTTTTAAGGTAATTTTTAAAATTTTAAATATATCACAAAATTATTAAAAATTATTTAACATAACCCCCTATTTTTTCATATTGTATTCACGTGTTCAAGGTCAATAGTTAATTTACCACACTCAAAATTCTATGGTCTCTCCTCTAGATTTATCTCACTCCATCAAGCTGCTGCACCCTTCACATCCAAATCATCCACCACCACTACTTGGATTCCTCTTCTTCTTCATTTTTTTCTTCTTCCTTACATAGTTATTGTTTATCCTCGCTCCTGAAGTCCATTCTTTCTTCTACCTCGCTATTCTCATCCAAAACTGCATCTTTTCGAAGAAAAGGTAACCCAAATCTTTATTATTTTTTTTTTTGTCATTATTCTTCATTCTTTTGAGTTTCAATCCGAATAAAAAGCTCATTTTTTTAGGTTTTATTGAGTTTTTTTAAATAGAATTTATAGTTTATTCAAGTGATAATTGTTATTAGTTTTTAAAGATTAGGTAAATTAAGTATGCCAATTAAAAATTCCCCTTTGAATTAGTGTGTTAATAAGTAGAGAAATCTAGCTTATGAACAGGAGCCAATAGGAATATATTGAGTAGCATATAGTAAGGGTGTCTATTTAGGTATCTATTAAATTTATGTCTATAATAATTAAATTCTATTTTAATTTAAGTTCAATTGAACCACTCTTCACCTCAAACTTTAGTTTTCAGCTTCAAACAAGTAGGATATTATCAATTGATTTAGTTGAATGCATATGATTGTACCATAGTTGTACGTGAGGTGTTTGCATGTGGTTATATATATTTTGTATTTGTGTTAATAATATGACTAAAATTTTCTACTATGGTAGCTGAAATCTTAAATAGCTCATTCATGTTACTTGATTAGTGGCTATGATGATTTTATTATGTTTCTAGACTAATTAGCCAAGTTCTAAACTTGGGATAAATTTCTTGTGAAAATTAGGATCTTGTTAATTTATTGGGATCAAATTTTAGAAGTTTTTTCAAGTGTGGATATCATTGTGATCTTTTATGATTTGGTTCTAGAAACAAGACATCAACATCGTAAATTATAAAGTTTGCATAAATTAGAGATCTTTTGCTAATTCTTTCATGTCCAATAATTTGGGTTGCTTCATGTTGGGGTCTTACTGCATAAAAAATTATTTACATATTTTTAATGAACAAAATTCACTATATTTTACAGATAGCATCAATTTTTAAACGAGTCGAAAACACACAATGGACGAAAATATGAATAATGTGGGTGATTATGATGAAGATGCAACTTATGATGCAATGAATTTGAATCAATATCCTAAAATGGCTTGAATGTGGCTTGAATGTGAAGTCCTTGATGATAGAAAGAATTGAGATTTATGATACTAAATTGAAAAAGTTCACTCAAAAAATAAGTGATGGATCAAATGTAAACATAGAGTGTTTTAATGATTTGAATGACAATAATGTTAAGAGGGAGTTGTCTGAGATTGAAAAGGAAATTTGGAAGTTGTATCAAAATGTTGTTGTAACTTATTGTGGAAGTTACTTGGTATTCTTATACATTATTTATTACAAGGAAACCTTATTTAGATCTCTAAATAGAAGTCAAGAAATCATTTTATAACACATGACCTTCATAAGCCTTCATCCTATTGCCACGTAGACATATATGTCTAATTTGCATGGTAACAATGTGTCAATAAGTTATTCGAGCTTCATGTATTTTCATCTTCTATCAATCTATCTACTTCAAATGAAGTATGATTGAAAATTCAAACACTTTGTATTTTTCTTTGACATTTATGTCTCCTTTGTAAGTGTACTGTATATATGAAAAAACCAAAAAAACCATTATAGAATATGGTATATGGCTTCATTTGTGATAATTGATGTATAGTCTCTGAATAATAAAATTCCTCATTCTTTTCATAGTTTTATATAACATGTTAAAGTGAAGGACATATGAAAATCCAAAGCTCTTAACAAGACCACCATCCTAGTTATGCATTCTTTTCTTACAAGCATTGTTTTTTCAGTTCAAGCATTGACAACTACTCAAATGTCGGGCTAAGCCGGAATACTTGAAGGTACCACAACTCGACGAAAATTAGTGTCTTTTAATTCCCTTCGACACAAGAGAAACTTAATATTTCTTAATTGGTTCTTCATTCCCTGGAAATCCAAGAAAATAATCACAACATGAGAAGATGATAACAGGGATACAAAGTCACAGTAACTATGGAGAATCATTTCTCCAAAGGCATCCTTCATCAAAGACAATACAAACACTTAACTCAACAAATTAAAATTCAGCAATAAAACATATAATCTTCATTAATAAACATAATTAAGAAACCTCAACCCTACAGTAAAATCTTCCTTGACAATATAATCTTCAGCAATAACATATAATCTTCTTTTACGATATAATCTTCCTTAAAAAGATCCACTTTGCTGAATAGATTCAGCCATTTCAAAATCCCTAAATCTCAACCCTGCAGTAAAATAAGAAACCAAAAATCCAGAATATATCATCGGAATCTCAACCCTACAATAAGAAAAATTAAATTATTTATGGTTAAAAGTAAAATAAAATTATAACAAAGTTAAAATCTCATCAAAATCTGTTTGAATATATCATCAAAATCTGTTTGAAGGCGGCGATGAGGCAAGCAGAAAGGTAGAACAGAGGCGGCGGCGACGAGCAGAACATAAGAATAGAGGCGGGAGCGACGCGCAGAACCGAAGAACAGAGGCAGCGGCGACGAGCAGAAAGGAAGAACAAAGGCAGCGGCGACGAGCAGAAAGGAAGAACAAAGGCGGCTCTAATGGCGTCGTCGAGCAGCACAACTAACGGCGGTGGTTACCAGCGAGACGAAGCAGCGAAGATTCTCAAGCAGCGATGAAGCAGCGAGATCCTCTTTTAGAGGCGACGAGGTTTCCCTTTCCCTAGTTGACTCTGCGAATCGAAGATGAAGACAAGAAAAGGACGATGGTTGGTGGGTGATGGCGCCGGAGGAGTCGCGGAGAAACGGTGATGGGGATGGTGTTTGTGGTGGTGATGAATGGGGATGGTGTTAGTGAGAGAGTGAGAATCTGAGTAGGGAGTGGAGGCGGCTAGGATTTCTTTTGGTTATACTACTGCGGAACAATGAACAGCCCTGGCTCCGTCACTCAATTTGTGTTTTTAAATAGTGGGACACTTTTGAAAATTATTAAAATTATGATTTTTTTTATCAATTTTTAAAATAAAGGGAACATGAGTTAAATATAAGTCATTAGATCTTTTCTCAATCTAATCCAATACTTCTCATTGAATTTATCAGAAATGCTCAAAAGATGTGTGTTGATTTTAGACGGACGCAATATAATAATAGATCATTAAGTGTGTGATATATATAATTTAATGTCAAATGACAATAAAAAAAAAATTAAAATGTATGAGAATAAATAGTAGATAGTTAAGTGTTTGACAAGTGTTCAACCTAATTAAATGCTAAGCGACATAAATAAAAAAGAATAAAAAATATGAATAACTTAGGAAGATATAAATTTAGAAATAAATTCTATTATTAATATTTTTTAATTTTAAATTTATTAAATAATTAGATTTGTAAAATGTAAAATGATATTTTGGAATAAAAATAAAATTTATTAATAACTAACCTTAAATATTTTAGTTTTTAAAATAATATCATTAAAAAAAATTAAAGTAAATATACATATATATTCAACAGTTCGCACAACGCGCAATAAGTACTGCAGTTAATACATAACGTCAATTTTTAGCGTACCTAAACCATGTATGTGCTTCAATTTTTATATGAAAATTCTAACAAAATCATAATAAAAGTCACAATTTAATCGATAGTCCTAAATTAATTGCCCAAAGTATCGACCCACGCCTTCTCTATATTAAACAGGAATATAAACTAAATGAGATCAAATTGGTTCATCAAAATGAAAGCTAGGTAAGGTTCACAATGAAATAAACACGTAGATCACAACCTTAGCTTCCAAGGTGAAAATTGATTTAGAAACAATAATTTATTGTGAAGAATGGCACTAAGTATAATAATCATCATAACCACAATGTATTATGTAAGCTCCCAAGATGACTTAATAATGAAAACCTCTTCTAAATAGCTTCTTAGTTGTTACGGATCTACCAAAGTGATGAAGCAAATGTTGAACAGGAGAAGATGCAGGTGCAGGTGCAGGAGGGTCTGATGCAGGTGTTGGTGGTGAAGATATTGTACGAGGCACTACTGAAATAGCAAGTCTTTGCCCTGTGGTGCAGTGCTGGCCAACACCACATAGATACCATTTTTGCCCTGGACTTGCCAACACAATAACATCATTCCCACTCTTCAATGCCTCGCTGTGATTTGAAGGCACGGTGCAGTTCTGGTATGCACTTGCATTTACTTTGTACACATTGTGTTGTCCAACCTCATACCTGAATACTGCATCATATATATGGCATATTATGCATCTTGTGCAATGCATGGATTAAATACATAAGAATATCTAATTAGCTTTAAAATTTAAATTTAATTTTAAGATTATTCTCCAAAATTATTAAATATTAAAATGTCAATTAAGTAATTAAGTATTAAGTGTTATTATAGTGTAATGTTATTGGAAAAATATTATTTTGAGTTTAATTTTTATGTATTCACGATGTTAAAGAATTTTACAATGTCATTCAATCATATTTATGCGTTTAGATGACTCTTAGGGAAGTAAAAAGAAAATTGGTGAAAGAGAAAAAAATAGGAGAGAAATGCATCAACTTTCTTTATTTGGTTGGAGATGAATCACAAGAGAACTGTAGAGGAGAAATAAAAAATATGATGGAACTCATCTAAAACAATTCATCTCCTATTGTGAAGAGAAGTTGATTTCTCTTCGACCAAACAATTAGAGTAGACACAAAAAAGAGTTATAACTTAAAGATTTTTTTTTATATGCATACCTAGTGTGTCTCCAACCTGGAAGACTTTTTGTGCAGCCCAAATGTTGTAATCAAAGCCTGTTGCCCATCCATGATGATCTCCAACTACATGTTCCGTGCCCAAAGCAATGCTAGGGAAAAATATTATGCCTATAGCAACAATCACAACCACACTACTACTGTAGCCACTAAGACCCATCACCATATATACACCTTAATTTTCTACTTTTGTTGAATACAAGTTCTTCATATATATATATATATATACAACTTAGTAGAATAGAGAAAAAAGCAAAGAGCATAGAGAGTATAGAATCTCTACAATAATATATCCGAAGCTAAATGTTTGTTATAACTTCTATGTAACAAGAATGCCTTTAGACGGCATGCCGAATAAAAGGCTAACTTGTAGTACGATAACGACTAAACAACATAATCTGATGCTTCATTGGACTTTCTTATTATGCCCTTCTTTATTTCTAATATATATAATCATATGTTTATATTAGGACCATTGTATCGATAATACCATTGATATCAATATGGTGGTCATTCATACTGTGTATTTTGCTTTTTCTTCATTTTTTTTTCTCCCCTGCTTTCTCAACTAGAAGCATTGCTACAATAGGGACTATACTCTTCTTTTCTACTTTCTTTTTGGTATTAAAATGGGGCTGCTTCATTGCTACTTATAAGGGGAAAAAAATAACAAGGCTCACGGATCAGAAATATATAAGCTAAGATTTTTTTTTTGGACAGGTAGCATAGGTCCCTTTTGTAAGGCTTCGGCTGGCGCAATTTTGGGCCATTAGAAAATTTTAATCGTCTTAACCCATAAAATAAAATAAAAATTGTAAACCACCATGAATTGTTCCCGTGGTTAACTCATCGGCTAGTTCGCTTAAACAAGTGTTAAGGGTTTAATTCCGTCTTGTACATGAAGCAACCTATTGGCCAGTGACTAACTCTTAAATAGAGCCGAGATCCATGACTAAATACTCCTCAACTTGTCGGGGCAACTAATTAACAAGCTATTTCCTATAGTTAATAGTACATGTAATTCGTTGATTTAATTACGTTATTGTTTGTTTTGTTGACCACAAAACTCAAAAGAGGCATTTATCATACTCTTATCATATACTGACTAATCTCAAGTCTAATTTTCTTGTTTTTGTCTTGGGTGCAAAATGAACCATAACTATTAGGATTAGGAAGCATTCCATGAAAGCGAAGCAGGGCCTAACAGCAGTCATTTAAATTCTCAGTGAATATGCTCTTGAATCCATATTTCTGGTAGTTAGTTTTCCACTTTCTCAGTCAATGCCTTCCATTTGTGCTGTCTTAGACCATTAAATTGGGCTTTCCATCCTTTTCGTCTTTTTGGTTGACACACGACATGTTAAGTGTGACCCAAATCAATATAGTAGTATGGACCTTATTACTTAATTAACCAATTAAATTGGAACCAATCATCAATTTTATGGAGGGCCATAAAATAATTGATGGGCATATAACTCATTGATATGATGAATATTATTGCTCACCTTCATTATTCAAGGTTTATATATATAGGGTTTAAAAGAAGTTTGGCATGCATATTCATAGCATTAAATTATGACCATGTATTCATGCTTATTTAATTTTCAAGGTTTGGTAACACAGTAGCTAGCTAGATCTTGATCATGACCATTTGTGTTAGTGATGATGGCCTCTTAATCAAAATCAAGTTGGTGAGGTAGCGAATATCATAAAACTGGTTGTTGAATAGAATAAGCTAAGCTTAGATTAATGGTAGCTAGGTCACTGATCAAAACATACATTTATTTTTTATTATTATATATCATTATTATATTCCACAGTTCAATTTCGGTTATTATATATCTATAGCTGATTGATTAGTCTTTCCTCACATGTTTGAACCCAAAATCTTTTATTTAAAAATTTTAGTTCGCCTCTAATCTATATATCACCGTAATAAAGGTAATGAGTCAAAACATTATTTCTTCTTTCATTGGTATTATATTAATTAAAAAAATAAAAATGATCTTATAATAACGTTACATAGAAATAATGATAATAAAATTTGAACTGCAGTACTGTCCAAATTCTTCACTAGTAAATTATTCCAGTGTGTTAATAGAAGACATCTCGATCAATTTGCAGTGAATTTATTATTATAGCGTTTGGGCCAAGTTACTGAAATAATGAAGTAATTAATAGATGTGTGCTTTGTAATTGTAAATTGTAACTAAGCATGTTTAAATAATATGACAACTGTCAACTACTGATCTACACCGTGTGAGACATGGAGGGTTGTTATTGACACTTACACAAATATAAATATCAAAAAGACAAAAACACAATTTTGTTACTCAACTTAGCAACATATAGAAAGACTATATATGGCTTAACATCAAATTAAATCATTCTCTTTGTTTACAGCTTTAGACATCAAATTAATAATAAAATAATTTTGTTTTCCTAATGATATCAAATCAGTTCAGTTTGCACTTAAAAAAAATGGGAGATAGGGGGTGGGGGAGGTGTTAGAGATTATTATTAGCTTAATAGTATAATTAATTAAGTGTAACCCGCCCTCTGAAGATGAAAATAACTTGACTAAATATGTTAATGAAAAAAATTATATATAGACCCTCATGCAAATGATTTGATTATATTATGCATCTTAGTATCTATGCAAATCTACAATTAAACTAAAAACATTATTTAAAGAGAAAAAAAATGAAACAATAGAAACATGTGGGTTTAGTTAATATAATATATAATAAAGGAGAAAAAAATGGACCAAGATTCTAATAAAGGTGCTAAATCAATAATTATAATCCGTGAAGAAAAGAAAAAATTCATCAAATAATGGTCAAATATATATATATAATAAAAATTAATATTTTAATCTAGTGATTTATTACTAGATTCTTATTTATTTTATTGGCAGTCATCGATTGTGTTGTGATATTACGATATATATTTTAATTTAGTGATTTATTGCTAGATTCTTTAATATATATTTTATATGAATATTTAATTTAATGACTAATTTGTGAATGTACTCGTAGTATGATTATTGGTTAATATATGTAGGAAATTTTCATAGGACGATAGGAAGAAGAAAAGGAATTGAACTTATCATCAGCTTAGATTGAGATGAAACATAAAGGCCTTGGATACTTAATTAACTACCTATATAGAATCAAAATATATAAAAGTTTTGTCACACCCCCGTGTGCAAAGTTCTAATTATTGGCACAATTATTTTGAGACGGCGATAGTAGTAAATTAATTTATAATTCAATTATAAAAAAAAAATTCATAAAAGTTAGGCAATGCTTAAAACCTAGGCTGCCTTTATAATAACTTGCTGTTTTGTCAAAGGGATGAATCAAAAGTCAACGCCTAATAGTTAGGTTATTCACTTATTTGCATGAAATCGAGGCTCTGACTGCAAATTAAAGGTGTAAAAATATATAATAATAAAAATGAAATCTTGTTACTACATAGAAAAAAGAAAAAAAAAAAAACTTGTTACACATTATTGTGTCTCGCTCGAATTCTTCAATTTTTTAATTCCGATTTCCAAAGTCTAAATATTCCACCGACGCGTTACGTTGTTGCATTTGGTATCAAGCTTTTCTTTTTTTTTTTTTTTTCTTCTAATTCTTCTATTCTGGTCAACATTGTTGTTGTTTGTAATTGAATATATATAATATGTAATGTTATACGTAACCTCATTCTTCATGCTAGAGTTAGTTTATTTGTGAATCAACTTTCATTACGATTTACGAACGCAAATGCATGCATGCCATCTCAGGCTTCAAGCTACTATAAGGTTGATTATACACCTATATATCTTAAATTAAAGTAGCATGTGAATTAACATTCAAGTTAATTAATAATAGCCGCAAAGAATTTTTTTTTTTTTTTTTTGTTGATGAGGTATTAATACTGTAGATATCTAGCTTTATAATTTTTAATGCGTGTTTAATTATTTAAAAAAAAAAGCTTATGCGTGTTATTTAAAAGACTCTTATTAAGTCACCAAAAAAAGACTCTTATTACTCAAATATATATAGCTATAATAATCTTTATTTATTGATAAGATGGCTTTTATGCTTGAGTACTAGTTAAATCTACCCAAATAATCTAGATAGAAAATAATTATTAACCAATAACCGTACCATTTTTGTGGTATTTTATATCCATCTCATGAGTTTATATTTAATTCTGTGGATAAAATTTGATACTCTAAAATTGTTTATCACTCTTAAATAAAAATTATTAAAATTTATAAGTAATAAAAATTACAAAATTAATGGTGATTAAAATATTATTTCACAACTTTATTAATTTAACAACTTTAAAAAATCTTTATCCTAATTCTGCTACATATACATTAAAAATTAGTTATGAATAAATTATTATGTATAAAAATACATTTTTTAGTATTTCAACTTTTTGTTATTATACTTATGTAAAATATCTAAATATCTGTCTATTGTAAATTTAATTATTTTATTTAACATATTTGATCATTCTAGAGATTTTATTCAATTAAAAAAATATGAATGTTAGATATATAATTTATAAATATATATAAATACGCAGCAGTTAATTTAATTAGAATTTTGGTTTATGTTACGGGTATATGGTTCTAATATGACAGGTTTTAAAATCTGAGATTTGATACCATGGAAGCTACCTATTATGGATCTTCTAGTTTAAGCAACAAAATCTCTAAATTCTTTTTATTTTTTATCTTTTGGTACTCTGGTACATCTCATTGCAAATTTGCAATCTTCTCTTTTTTGGTGTCTAAATTTGCAATCTTCTGATCTGGCAAGGAAATTTCTTTACTTTAAAACAAGTCAAAATTTAATAAATAATATATATTTTTTTTAAAGTTGAAAAGAAGAGAAGTTCTCCATCATGAAAGAGACTACGCTAGAAGACACCAAAAAAAAAAAAAGAGACTACGCTAGAAAATTACAAGGGAAACATTTTTTTGGCACCTACACAGACATTCCCTTCATTTTTGGTCGTCACACAAACAAAGAATTTTTTACACCTTTAATTTATATAAACCAAAACAGTAGAGGTATCTAAAAGGAATATTCTAGTTTTGCCTTCACAAATTAATTTTTTAAAAAACAATTTTCTAAATACCTATATCATATAAATATGGCAAGGAGCTTGATTGTGATATAACAACAATTGGAAATATATATAATAATTATTTTAAGAGGTTAGTTAGGGAAAGTTTAAACATGTCTACATTTTTTTGCTAACAAAAGAAAAAAATTGGCAAAATTAGTTCACTTGTAGTTTTAAAAAACAGTTAATTTCATTGTAATATATAGTGATTCACTGGTAGGTAGTATGATGATGCATGTAATCATATGATAATAAATTTTTTTATTATTGAACTGATGTAAATATATAATGAATATAGTGAATAACCAAAAAAATATAGTAAATGCTATTAATGCAAATCGAAAATGAAATATTAACAAAAAAAAAAGAAAGAAAAGGGAAATTTCGAATACACTGTCAAATTTAACCTCTATAGCAATTATCAAATTCAATGATTAGACACAAAAAAAAAAAAAAAATTCAATGATTATTCATGAGTAAGTATGGTATGAGAGACGAAGCTAAGGTACAAATTTTGGTGGTGTCATACATACGTTATAAAACAATGATAATGATAATGATAATGATAATGATAATGATAATAAAAAGGAAAAAGCAAAAGAAGTAATGGCCAAAATCCGAAACACCATAGGAAGCCACCGACGAATAAAAAGGAAACCTCACTCCTTCGCGCCCACAGAAAATTCTATTCAAATTTTACTTAATATTTAATAATAATAATTTGAGTATACCAATATGCAACTAAAAAATATTTATTTCAAAAACTTAAACCCGTTAGAAAACACATAAATATTTATTTCAAAAACTTAAACCCATTAGAAAACACCTAATTCAATGCATGTGTAAAACTCTTTTATATTGACGGTGCATGGAAATTAAATTCATATATATATATATATATATATATATATA
>JASCZI010001249.1:1270-17874 GCA_036250425.1 Stylosanthes scabra | reverse complement strand
ATATATATATATATATATATATATATATATATATATATATATATATATATATATATATAATCGTATATTTTTAATTAAATATTAAAAAATAAAAATAAATACATAATAATATAATATTCATTAAATAATAAAAATTATCCTTAAATAAAATATATATTTATAATGAACAAAAAAATATTGAGATAATCATAATTTTAAATTTTAAATATTCATATATCTAACACTAAAGTAAACAAAAAAAAATCAAAATATAAATGAAACAACTTAGAATTTACTACTAATAAAATAACTCCAACATAATTCTACTATTAAAAACTAATTTCAATAATAAGACTCCTCCTTTTTAAGTGTTGGATTGTCCTTTAGTAGAAGATTCAACATTTACCATTTTTTATGGAGGAAGATATGTAATTCAGGTCCAGTCGGGCCATCACCAACATGACAATTGTCTAAATTCTCATTCTTCACAGCCGGGATTCAAGCTTTGATTCAAGACACCTGGAATAAAGCCATTTAATATAACAAGAAATGACATCCTTGGTTTCAGAATATGACTGACCCAATAGAATCTTCAGATAGCTCCAAAGTTTTCTTAAGCTCTTCAACTCTCTTCTTCCCAATCTCTTCAAATAAAGTCCTAATACGACAATAAAATGAGATAAAAACAAGATTAACTAGTGATGAAATAAGTTTTGAATGCATCATATGCATCAAATTTCGACAACGTTATTTAATAATAATAGGAAACAAATAAAGTATTATTGTTAATAAGACTACTATCAATATTCATCACTATACTTGAATTAATTACTCAATTGTTTGATTAATCAATAAAGACCCAATAATGAAGCTAACTAACATCAAAGTCAAATGAAATCACAATAACCACTTAATAATAATCAATCTAAAATTGCAGCAAAAAAAAATATTATTGTCCTCCTACCCCTCGATATGCTACATACTCTTCCCCTTACTAAGTGATGTCAAAACTACATCTAACATGGTATGTGAGTAGAAAAAACCAGAATGCTATTGTAAACAGTAATCAATCTATATTTCCTTACTCGTAAGGTAAAGTGTCCACCAGAAAAGCCATGAATCTTTCTTGTTCATCCGAGCCATTGACTAACAAAACAAGATACTTAAGACGCAGTTATCTAGTATAAAGCATTTGAATCAAGAATTTCAATATTACAATTATCAAAACAAGGAAGACCTACCTCTTGGTCAAGACATTCAAATATTACAACTATCAAATTTGATGAACCCAGATTTGATGATTAATTTTGTGTTATAATTAGGGGATTTATCAATCTAAAACCACACAATTGCTTGTGGATATACATGTTTCTGAATCTTTAGACGTGGCCCAAATGTGACCCTCCAAACATGAGGAATCAAGCTCAAGCCCCACCAATGCAAGGTTACGTTTGGGCCAAGTACGTGTCCTACCTCCTCCATGGCCCAAGGATTTGCAGAATTTTGACATTCAGTAATTGTAATCCGTAGTTAGTATATATAGTTGATTTTTAGGTTCATTTGGGTACTTTTTGGTTTATCATATTTCAGAGACTCATTTTTAGTTTTCTGCATCACGTTTTCTCTAAGTAATTAGGATTAGGGTTCTATGTCTTCTCCTTTCTTTTCTGCTTTGTTTCTCAACGCCATGAGTAGCTAAACACTTATCAAGCCAAGGGATGAGGGCTCTGTTCACTCCAAGCATGGATTCTTAATTTGATTTTCACATATTCTCGATTGCAAGCCTCTGTATCAAATCCAAGTCTAATTCTCTGTTCTTCAATCTTAGGAACTTGATCAAACCGAGAGGTGTTCTTTTTCCTGGCTTTCAATTCTTGTGTTTGAGAAAACCGATTATTGATTGTGTTTGAGAATTGATCTTCATAATTTTTCAGTAACTTAGAGATAAGGAATTAGTTAATTGTGTAATTATTTTGTGAATCTCAATTAGGGTTAATCGGATTATGTAAGTGACATAAAACCTAATCTGTGATCTTTCTTGTAGTTCACATAATTGAACTAGATTTAATCCTCACCTCTATCTTATTAGTTAATCAAGAGATTGATAATTAATTAGGGTTAGAGAAACTAAATCACTAAGAGATTAGGGTTTAGTTAATTAGGGTTCATTGGGATTTGATGATTACTTGCATGAGAAGAAAGTGATTAATTAAATTAGGGTTTTGTTTGGGTGAATTTCTCTAAATCCTTGGCTTGTTCTAATTATTATTGTCATTCTCATTAATTTTTTCTTGCTGCCCAAGTTTCTAAATTATTGATTTTGTGAGATTTTTGTGATTTTCCATGATTTTATTAGATTAGATTTGATTAGATTTGATTTAGATTCACCACCTCTTTGATTATTGATTTGTGTAATTAAAGAATCCAATTAGTCATTATTGCTTAGTCCGTTAATCTCCATGGGAATGATACTCTGCTCACTTTTTATTACTTGATACGATCCGGTGCACTTGCCGATGGAGAGTCCGGAATTCTGTAAGAATTTCGGGCATCACGTTTTTGGCGCCGTTGCTGGGGATTAATCAGATTAACAATATAGTATTAATTGGTTCTCTAACTTAGACTCTTTTTCTTTTTCTTCTCTCACTTGGGACTTTCTTCACTTTGACATTGGAAGCTCCCACTTGGTTTGTTTGTTTGGTTACTTGTGTATGCAGGGCAACAAGGACAAACAGACCTTGCACTTTGATCTTGAGATTGAGCGGACTTTGCGCAAACTTAGGAAGCAATCAAAGCTTCAAAAACCAATTCAAGAAATCCCTTCTGAGGAAGTTTTTGAAGAAGTTTCGGTTAATATGGCTGAAGAAGGAGATCAGCAAAAGACTTTTGGAGATTTTACTGTTCCCACTACTGCTAGCTGTGACAGTAGCATAGTTAGGCCTATTGTAGAGGCCAACAACTTTGAATTGAAGCTTGCACTGATTCACCTCGTTCAACAAGATCAATTTACTGGTAATGCTCTTGATGATCCCAACCTCCACATCTCCACTTTTCTGCATCTTTGTGACACGATGAATTGCAATGGCGTATCTGGTGATGCCATCAAGATGAGGCTTTTCCCGTTTTCTCTGAGGGATAAAGCAAAACTATGGTTAAATTCTCAACCTCTTGGAAGCATCACTATTTGGGATGATTTGGTCAGCAAGTTCTTATCCAAATTCTTTCGCCCTCAGAAGCTTGCAAAGCTTAGGCATGACATCCAGTCATTTTCTCAGAAGGATGTAGAATCTTTATATGAAGCTTGGGAAAGGTATAAGAAGATGATTAGAAGATTTCCCAACAATGTCTTTCCCTAGTGGCTACAACTGTAGACCTTCTATGACTGTTTAGCTCCGACTTCCCGTATTCTACTTGACTCTTCTGCTGGTGGTTCCTTGCAAATGAAGACAACTGAAGAAGCTCTGGCATTAATGGAACTGGTTGCTAATAATCAGTATATGAATTTTTCTGAGAGAAATACAGTGAAGAGATGAGTCATGGAAGTAGATATGGTCAATGCTCTAATGGCTCAGCTTAGTACTATGAATAAGAAGTTGGAGAAGCTGGAAGCTTCAACAGTGGGTACTCAGATTTCTTGTGGCCTTAGTGGTGGCCCTCATGAGAATTATAATTGCAGTCTGGTTCAATATGATCAATCCTCAGCTGCACAAGTGAATTATGTGGTTAACCAATCTAGGCTTCCATACAATGATCCCCACTCCAACACCTACAATCCTGGTTGGAAGAATCACCCTAATTTCAGTTGGGGAGGTAATCAAAGACAGCAAGGGCAATGGAACAACCACAATTCTCAAAGACAACCACCATTCCCTTCACCTCAACCTCCTCCGAAGCAACCTAGTTATCTTGAGGAAGCCTTGACAAAGCTGACCATATATACCAACACCTTCATGGATGAAACAAGGGCGAATTTCAAAAGCCAAGGGGATGCTATTAAGAGATCGGAAGTGCATATGGGAGAAATTGCTAATCAGCTTCAACATAAGGCTCCCAATACTTTTCCAAGCAATACCATCACAAATCTGAATGCAAAATGCAAGGCTATCAGTGTGATGATGGTAGAAGAAACCCCAACTAAGAAGCAAGAGGTCAAGGCCGAAAAAGAAACAACAACAATTCCTCCCCCTAGGCCGAAACCTTCTAGTGGAAAACCTAAGCCACTCTCCAAGTTCTTGGAAGTATTTGCTTGCTTAGAGGTTAATATCCCTTTGTTGAACAATTTGAAAGAGGTGCCAGCTTATGTGCACTCCATGAAAGAGCTTCTATTGAAGAAAGAACCTTGAAAAAAGGTGACACAGTGGTGATGACCAAGGAATGTAGCTCACTCATTCAAGCTAATTTACCCATCAAAAAGAAAGATCTGGGTAGCTTTCAGATCCCTTGCACCATTGGTGACACTACATTTGAGAGAGTGTTATATGATCTTGGCTCTAGTATTAATACAATGCCACTCTCTCTTATGAAGAAGGTTGGGATTAAAGAGATGAAGCCTACTAGAGTTACTTTGCAAATGGCTGACAAATCTGTGAGATATGCACATGGAGTAGTTGAGAATGTGTTAGTAAAAGTTGGTAAATTCTTCTTCCCGGTTGACTTTGTTATTCTAGACATGGAAGAGAATGTGGGAAACCCTCTAATCTTGGGAAGGCCTTTTCTAGCCATTTCAAGAGCTTTAATTGACATGGAAAGTGGTGAATTAATGCTTTCATGATGAGTGCTTAGTCCTCCAAGTTTACAAGGCTATGCATCAATCACCACGTGATTCCATGAGCATAAAGTTGGAAAAAGGTGATCCACCAAGTCCAGCACTTCCTGATAAGGGCTACACGAAGAAAGCTAAGGGAGAAAAGGACATCCATGATTCTATGAAGTTCCAACAAGTTCAGCAAGCCTCACACATCCCTTATCTTCCTGAAATTGCGGGAAGCAGCAACAAGGATTCTTTTAAGGGTGTTGGCAACCAAACCTTTGAGCCACCACGAAGAAAGATCACAGTGTCAAGCTAGTGACGATAAACAAGCACTTGGTGGGAGGCAACCCATCCTATATCCTTTTTAGTAGTTATGTTGTTTCTATTTTTACTTGAGTTAGATTAGAGATTTCATATGCTGATATTCACTTCTGCAGGTTAATGGTATTGGTGATCTAATTTGTGACTAACAGAGGAATTCTGTTCTGTTTAGTTCATTACAAGTGCAGGGAAATTGATTTGGTTAGGGACTAAGATCACTAACAGAGAAAATCTGGTTTATTAGTTATAGAAAAATGAAATTGAGAGAGGATTTACAGCAGAGAAATTCTGATCTGCTATGTACAGAGAAGAGGAAATAGTGAAAGTGTTGCATTTGCATTAACATAAGGCATCACGTAAGAGCCATACTTCAAAGCATGACTCAAATGTGACCAATCTACCATCATCCCATAAACACGGACACCACTCACCCTTGCTCCTCCCTTGTCACGTTCCCCAAACCTCCCCTTAACCTCACACGCGGTCATGCCCCCACCACCCCCTTCCCTGACTCACACACACACTAACCACCATCCATGCCTAGCCCCCCACCAAACGCGGTCCCATCGTGGGATTCGCGTCCTACAACCCCATCTTCCCCCCTTCCCCAACCCGTGTCTAGCTACTCACCCCACCAGGCCATTGTCACGTTTTCCCATAGGCAAAACGTGGTCACATAACCCCTTTCCCCATCCCTTCATGATCCCCAATGCCTAGGCATCCACTTGATGCCTAGGCGTTGCACCAACCCCTCCTTCCCTTGCCCATGTACCTTCTCCCACCCACATTTGCCCTCTCTTCCTAAACCACCCTTCCCTTCCCTCAAACCCACTCACGGTGGACTTGGCTTGGCCAAGTCCACAACGTGACAACCTACCCTAAACTTGGCATAAACGTGCCTTCTCCCCCCTCCTTGTTGCTTGCAACATTGGGCAAACCATTACTTCATTCGTTCATGAACTCAATTCTTGGGTCTGTTACTCATACTCATCATTGTTCCATGCATTTTCCATGTTGCATCTATTTCATGACACTGCATCATCTGTTACCTCTGCATCTCATCTCTATTAAAGCTAGCATCATGCACCTTGTATCTTACATCTGCATCTGATCAACTTATCCTCTCTGCATCTCATATTCACATAGCTAGACTCCCATGTTTTTTGCATTAAATTCATTCCATTTTCCCACACTAAGTTTGGTGTCCCCTTCCCCTTGCATCCTGCATCTGCACTATTGCATTCTTTCTCACATCTTCACTGCATATTTATCCACTAAGTTTTGTGTTCTCACACCAAGTTTGGTGTCCCATTTTGCATCATATCTTCATGCATTTTTCCACTAACACCCTCACTTGTTATTCTCTGTTTTCTCTTCTCTTTTGCTTAGGGACAAGCAAATTTCTAAGTTTGGTGTGGGCCGTTTCATTACATTCTACTTTCTTCCTCTTCAAGCTAGCTTGGAAAATAGAGAATCACAAGGTTGTATCCTTCCTTCACTATCTTTTTAACTTGTTTCTCTCTGATTATTATAGGATTAATTGATTCTTGATGCATGAAATTAAACATTTGTCACTCATGATCCTGCATCACCACCAAACTTAGAGTTTTGTGATCTTCAGTAAAACATGAATCATGAAATAAAAGGAATTTCTGTCTTTTACCTAAGAAAGGAGTAGAAATATTTGATGCCCGAAATCCTTGCAGAATTTCGGACTCTCCACCGGCAAGTGCACCGGATTGTATCAAGTAATGATCTTCTCTATTCTTCTTCCAGGATACATCTTCATAGAAGATTATCTGTACATCTCTTGAATAAATATGGGTCATCCCATATATAATGATTAGCATCATGCAGCAACTTTCTTCTCTGATTCCTATTGGAATCCTTAGGAATTACTTTCATTGCTTTGAAGTTAGCAATATTAGCAAACCATGGCAGCATCTTCACTCGTAATAATTATTCATCAGGGAACTCTTCTTTGATTGGAAGATAAAGAGCTCGAGACATGCTGGGTTCGAGTCTAGAGAGATGGTCTGCCACTGGATTTTCAACACCTTTTCTATCCTTGATCTCTATGTCAAACTCTTGTAGAAGTAGCACCCATCAAATGAGTCTTGGCTTTGAATCCTGTTTAGATAGAAGGTACTTAAGAGCAGAGTGATCAGTATATACTATTACTTTTGAACCAACAAGATAAGATCTAAATTTGTCAAAAGCAAATACAATAGCAAGCAACTCTTTCTCTATTGTGGTGTAGTGTTTCTGTGCATCATTTAAGACTCTACTAGCATAGTATATGACATGCAACAATATATCTTTCTTTTGTCCTAAAACAGCACCTATTGCATAATCACTAGCATCACACATTAATTCAAAAGGTAGAGACCAATCGGGTGGAGCAATTATAGGAGCTGAAACAAGTTTGTTTTTTAAAGTTTGAAAGGCTTCCATGCATTCATCATTAAAATCAAAAGGATTAGATGCAACCAAAAGATTGCTTAGAGGTTTTGCAATTTTTGAGAAATCTTTTATAAACCTCCTATAGAATCCTGCATGTCCTAAGAAACTCCTAATTGCTTTCACATTAATTGATGGTGGTAATTTTTCAATCACCTCTACCTTAGCTTTATCAACTTCTATGCCTCTGTTAGAGATTTTGTTCCCAAGAACAATTCCTTCAGTAACCATAAAATGACATTTTTCCCAATTTAAAACAAGGTTTGTCTCTTGGCATCTTTTTAGAACTAATACTAGATGATGCAAACAAGCATTAAATGAATCACCAAAAATAGAAAAGTCATCCATGAATATCTCAATGAATTTTTCAATCATATCAGAGAATATAGAAAGCATGCATCTTTGAAAAGTAGCAGCGGCATTGCATAAACCAAATGGCATTCTACGATAAGCAAAAATACCAAACGGGCATGTAAACGCTGTTTTCTCTTGATCAACCGGATCAACCGCAATTTGGTTATAACCCGAGTAACCATCAAGAAAATAGTAGAAAGCATGCCCAGCTAACCTCTCAAGCATTTGATCAATGAATGGCAGTGGGAAGTGGTCTTTTCTGGTTGCTTGCTTGAGCTTCCTATAGTCAATGAACATCCTCCATCCAGTGATTGTTCTTGTAGGGATCAACTCCTTCTTCTCATTGTGAATGACAGTGATTCCTCCCTTCTTTGGTACTACTTGAACTGGGCTCACCCATGGGCTGTCAGAGATTGGATAAATTATCCCAGCATCCCAAAGTTACATGACTTCCTTGTATACAACTTCTTTAATTGTTGGATTTAATTTTCTTTGAGGTTGCACTACTGGTTTTGATTCTTCTTCTAGCATAATTTTGTGCATGCACATGGTTGGATTGATGCCTTTTAGATCACTGATTTTCTAACCAAGTGCTGTCTTGTGTTCTCTAAGCACCTTGAGCAAATCATCTTCTTCCTTATCTGTTAGTGCAGAATTGATGATGACTGGAAGAGTTTCTTCTTCATCAAGAAAGGCATATTTTAATGTTGGAGGAAGTGGTTTGAGGTCCAACTTTGATGGCTTTTCTTCAACAATTTTCTCTGATTTTGTTGGGTGAGAAATTTCTGCACTTCCCTCTTATTCTTCTTCTTCGAATTCCTCTTGTAAGGAATCTTCTTCATGCTTGCTGGAAATTTCTTCTTCAATTGCTCTTTCCACTATTGAATCAATAACATCAACCCTCATACAACTTTCTGAATCGTTGGGGTATTGCATGGCTTTGAAGACATTAAAGGTCACTTGTTCATCATGCACCCTCAAAGTTAATTCTCCCGCTTCAACATCTATTAAGGCACGGCCAGTAGCAAGGAAGGGTCTTCCTAGGATTAGTGAAGAAGAATCATCTTCTTCCATATCTAAGATAACAAAATCTGCAGGAAGTATGAATTTCCCAACCTTGACTAGCAGATATTCGATTATACCATAGGGGAGTTTGATGGATTTGTCAGCAAGTTGTAGAGAGATTCTAGTAGGCTTTACTTCTTCAATTTGCAATCTCTTAATCATGGACAGTGGCATTAAATTTATACTTGCTCCCAAATCACAGAGAGCTCTTCCAATGGTTAGATCACCAATGGTACAAGGGATTTGAAAACTTCCTAGATCTTTCATCTTTTGGGGAAGTTTTTTAATTACTGCACTACACTCATTTGTGAGTACCACTGTTTCATGTTCATCAAAAACTCTCTTCCTTGAAAGAAGCTTTTTCATAAATTTTGCATATAGAGGCATTTGCTCTAATACTTCAGCAAAAGGAATATTAATCTGCAGCTTTCTAAACATCTCAAGAAACTTAGAGAATTGTTTGTCTTTGTTTTCAGCCTTCAATCTCTGCGGATAAGGTATTTTTGGTGCTGCGGATTTTTGTTTATGCATCTCTTTATCCTCTGGTTTCTGCACTTCATTTTTGGTTGGCTTGGGAAGAGTTGCATCTTCTTTTTGTTGATTTTGAAGAGAACCTTCAGCTGGCTCTTCGAGTTCTTTCCCTACTTGCTTTCAACTTCTTAGTTTGATTGCCTTGCACTCTTCTTTAGGATTTGGAATTGTATTGCTGGAAGAGTATTAGGGGGTCTTTCACTAAGTTGTTTTGCAATTTGACCAACTTGTACTTCCAGATGTCGAACTGAAGCTTCCTAGTTTTTGAAGTTGGCTCTTGTTTCTTGCATGAAGCTTTGAGTTTGGTTAACAAATGTAGAGGTTGACTGAGATAATTTCTGAAGAGCAATCTCCAATTCAGAAGGCTTTTGAGGTGCATTTGGTTGCATAGGAGGTGCTTATTGCTGCTGGAAATTGTTGTAGTGCTTTTGTCCTTGATTTCCTTGATTGCCCCATCCAAAGTTTGGATGATTCCTCCAACCGGGATTGAATGTCTTTGAGTAAGGATCATTATAAGGAGGTCTTGGTGCATTACCCATGTAATTAGCTTGTTCCATCACTGGTTGAGCTAGAGCACATTCTTCACGTGAATGACCAAGATTCCCACACAAATCACAGGCTCCAATTTGTGTGTTTATTGCTGCAACTTGCATATTTCCCAGCTTGCTATTGATTAGATTTATTTGCTGAAATAGAGCTTTGTTTTGGGCTACCAAACTATCAATAGTTTCAGTTTCCATGACTCCTCTTTTGATGTTTTTTCTTTCAGAGGGAGAGGAATATAGATACTGATTGTTAGCTACCAATTCAATCAAATCAAGTGCCTCTTCAGAAGTTTTTGTATGAAGTGATCCTCTAGCTGAGGAGTTTATTAGAGCTCTTGAAGGTAAGGTCAATCCATCATAGAAAGTTTGGATTTGTAACCATTTTGGAAAGACATTGTTTGGACACTTTCTTAGCATCTTCTTGTATCTCTCCAAAGTTTCATAGAGAGTTTCCCCATCCTTCTGTGAATAAGCTTGAATGTCATGCCTCAATTTAGCTAGCTTCTGAGTTGGAAAGAATTTGGTCAGAAATTTGTTAACCAAATCATCCCAAGTTATGATGCTTCCTTGAGGTTGTACTTGTAACCACTGCTTAGCTTTGTCTCTTAAAGAGAAAGGAAAAAGCCTTAATCGAATAGCTTCAGAGGATACTCCATTGAATTTGAGAGTGTCACATAGCTGCAGAAAATTAGCTATGTGGAGATTAGGATCATCTTGATAGCTTCCACTAAATTGGTCTTGCTGCACCAATTGAATCAGAGAGGGCTTGAGCTCGAAATTATTAGCTTGAATGGTTGGCCTCAAAATGGTGCTGCCACATCCTTCAGAATTAGGTTGATTGTATTGCCCAAGTGTGACTCGTTGATTTTGTTCTACATGGTTTGGAATGTCATTGTTATTGGGTGCCATGTTGAACTGTTGTTCGAGTGCTGCTTGTCTCTCCCTTCTTGCTTCTCTTCTTCTCCTGAAAAGTGTTCTCTCAGGTTCGGAACTGTAATCTAAGTTGTTGTGATTGCCTTGCATAAACAAGTAACCAAACAACAAAGAAAGGTCTGGAAATTCTCAACGTCAAAGTGAAGAAAATTTCCAGAGAGTTAAAAGAAAACGAAATCTGAATTAGAGAACTAACTAAGTTTGTATTGTTAATCTCAATTAATCCCCGGCAACGACGCCAAAAACTTGATAGGCGGTTTTCCAACCCTAAATCTCGGCAAGTATACCGAATCGTATCAAGTAATACCACGGTAAAGTGGGTATCGTTCCCACGAGGATTAAAGGACCAATCAACTACTACTTAATTAGTTGTTCTAATTAGATTTAATGAAACTAAATAAATTGATTACTTTAGGTCTAATGGTTCGAAAATCACTAATAACAAAGAGCAGAGAACAGAAATTATACTTGAGGTTTGAACGATGATGAGATGAGATGTTAAGAGCCTTGGAGATGTTTTTCCCTTGAGGGCTAATGTACACGTTTAATTGCAATTCTAGACACTCAAAAATCATGCACAACGAACCTATAGTAACTAAATCCTAATCTCTTAGCAATTTAGTTTTCCCTTCACTTAATTAGAAGCTAATCTCTTAGTCAATCAATCAAATATAGAGGTGAAGTATACAATCCGGTTCCAATTCTTATAAATCTCAAAAGTGATCCTAGATTAGATTAAATGTCACTATATCCAAACTAGTTCTAACTCAATTTCAATCCACAAAATTATAGTTGCATGTAAATTATCTTTACTATCTCTAGTCAGTGTTAACTTACCATGTGAATTAACTTCTAGCTAGTTAGATTAATCAATCTTTCAATTAAATTAACCTAACCCTAAAGAAATAAAGAACACCTCTCAGTGACTCTGAATTATTGGGATGAAGAACAAAATATTAATTCATGCAAATTCGAAAACTGAAATATCTCATTGAATTGAATTAAATTATGTACAATAACTACCTCATTCTGGGTGAACAGAGCTCCTCACCTTTAACAATGGAGGAGTTTAGCAATTCATGATTGAATCTAAAACCCTAGGAAATAATGAATACGACTATGCTGAGTTACTGACGCTAGTGGTTAGTTCCTCTTTTATATATTAAGCTTAACTATCCTAAAAATCAGCTATAAATCAAATCTAATCTCAATTCAATCTAATCCTTATCTTATCTTCTATGATTACAATGCTTATCTCTTTCACTAAATCTTCAATCAATAAATCTTTGAATCTTCAAAATTGCCCTTGATTAAGTGATGGATTAGTAACAAAATAAGATTGGGCTAAAGTGGCATTGGTGGACTTTCCTGAACCTTGAAAATGGGCTTCACGTATAACATTAACTTCCCACGTTATACGTGGGCTACTCCACGTATAACGTGGAGCTTCTGGGCTTTGATTCTTGATTTCCACGTATAACATGGACTCCTCACGTATAACGTGAAGTTTGCTGAGCTCTCTAGAACTTGGCTTCTAATTCTCACATATAACGTGGAGTTCTCCACGTATAATGTGGGGTCTCTATGATTCATGAAACTTCTGATTTTAATTCTCACGTATAACGTGAGTCTCCATGTATAACGTAGTGCCTCTGTCTAATTATGTGATTTGAGATTTAATTCCCACGTATAACGTGAGAATTCTATGTTTGATGCCCAGCCTCTGTCTTGATTCCACCATTTCCTATGTATAACGTAGAGATCCCACGTATAACGTGGGATGTGGACTTCAACTTTTTAGCTCTTTTTCAGCTCCATTCTTCAATCTTCTATTAGTGGCCTTGATCACCTAAATTCTTAGTGAAATACTCTATAAACATAAACAAACCTCAAAAGACATCAAGTTTGTTTGATTGGTGGATTAAAAAGCAATAAATCACAAGAATAATCATATAAATCAAGAGAATTTGAGATTAAAAACAACCAAAGATGCCACCGCATCACTGCTTCAAGAGTTCGATGTGGAAATCCGAGAGAAGAAGGGCACTGAAAATTCAGTTGCCGATCACTTATCTTGCATTGAACAACTCAAGACTCAACTACCTTTTCCTCTGGTTAATGAGGAATTCCCGGATGAGCAACTTCTCTTAGTCAAAACAACACCATGGTTTGCTAATATTGCTAATTACAAAGCTGGAAAAATTATTCCTAAAGAGATCAGCAAGCATTTGAGGCACAAGCTAGTTCATGACGCAAAATACTATCTATGGGATGACCCTTACATTTTTAGAAGATGTGCTGATGGTTTAATAAGGAGATGTATCCCTGATGAAGAGGTCCAATCGGTTTTATGGCATTGTCATGCTTCAGACTATGGAGGACACTTTAGTGAAGATAGGACAGCCATCAAAGTGCTCCAATGCGATCTTTATTGACCAACTATATTCAAAGATGCACATGACGTTGTTTAGAAATGTGACCAATGTCAAAGATCAGGGAACATTTCAAGGAAACAAGAAATGCCTCAGAATTACATCCTTGAAATTGAGATCTTTGATGTTTGGGGCATAGACTTCATGGGACCATTTCCATCTTCTTACTCTAATGAATATATTTTAGTTGTTGTTGATTATGTGTCTAAATGGGTTAAAGCTATAGCTTCCCCAACTAATGACTGTAAAGTTGTGATTAAATTTTTGCAAAGAAACATTTTTTGTAGATATGGAGTGCCAAGGACCTTGATCAGTGATGGAGGGACTCACTTCTGCAATAAGTATTTGGAGAATCTGCTTCAAACTTATGGAGTCAAGAACAAAATTGCAACCCCCTACCATCCATAGACAAGTGGACAAGTAAAAGTTTTCAACAGAGAGCTAAAAAGGAGTTTGGAGAAAACAGTAAACACATCAAGAAAGGATTGGTCTAAGAAGTTGGATGATGCACTTTGGGCATATCGAACAGCTTCTAAAACCCCCATAGGGATGTCACCATATCAATTGTTGTATGGAAAAGCTTGCCATTTACCCTTGGAGTTAGAACACAAGGCCTATTGGGCCCTCAAGTTCTTAAATCTAGATTCTAAGGTTGCAGCAGAAAACAGATTGCTGCAACTCAATGAATTAGATGAGTTTCAGAATGAAGCTTACAACAATTCTAAAATCTACAAGTAAAGGACAAAGAAGTGGCATGACAAGAAGATACAAAGAAGAGTCATTGAACCAGGACAAAAGGTGCTGCTATACAATTCAAGATTGAGGTTATTTCCAGGAAAGTTGAAGTCTAGATGGTCTGGACCATTTACAGTTCTAAAGGTATCCCCATATGATCATGCTGAAATTCAAAATGACAAGGATGGAACCAAATTTGTGGTGAATGGCCAGAGGTTAAAGCAATACTTGAGTGAGGAGTTTGATCTTCACCAACCAAGCACAACTCAACATTAACAGAGAAAGTCAAGCTCATGGCATTAAAAGAGCCCTTGATGGGAGGGACCCCATCTATGTATCCTTTTTAGTATAGATTTTCAATTTTAGGTAGACTTAGTGAATTACAGATCCTAATATCATTTCATGCAGGTTTGGTTAGTATGTAGTTGAGAAAAGCAAAGTGAGTTACATTCTGCAGAATGCAACCTTGGATGGTGATTCTGCAGATTTGATGAAGAATTGGTTGATGCATCATCATATAGGCTAGCTTGATCTTAATGAGTCATATAATTTGCATTTTGAATTTTGAAACATGACATACAACACCAAACTAAGTTTAGTGTCCCCAAACCAAGTTTGATGTCCCCAAACCAAGTTTGGTGTCCCACACCCTAGTTGGCCACAAAACAGATTCTGCAGAATGCTCCTTGGATGTCATTCTGCAGCTTTTTAAGGGAAATTATGTCATGCATCATAAATTAGGCTAGCTTGATTTTTATTGGTCATCTAAGTTAGAAAATGCACTTAGAATCATGGCATGCAACTCCAAACTAAGTTTGGTGTCCCCAAACCAAGTTTGATGTCCAACACCATAGGAAGAACCAAAACAGATTCTGCAGAATTACAATTCTGCAAAATTGAGTGTTCTTTTTTGCATTACCTTAAATCATTGCATATCTCTTTATAATTGCATAATTCAAGGCCAAATCTAGCTTCACAAACTAAGTTTGGTGTTACTTATCTCATCTCACATGTTTGATTGGAATTTGGTTTTGAATTTAGCTAAAAATTTTGGATTTTGCAAGTTGTAGATTGGAATTTTGCTATCTTATGAACGCCTAGGTGTGGCTGCTCACACTTAGGCGTGCCCGAGCCAATCCTCACAACTCTGCCTTGCCCCCCCCCACCCAAAGCAACATGGTCCACCAATGCCTAGGCGTAAGGCTTCACGCCTAGGCGTGACTTACCCATACCCCAACCACCCTGCATCATCCCTACATCAACCCTGTATCCTGCTCACCAACGCCTAGGCGTGGCACTCCACGCCTAGGCGTCACCTAATCAACCAGCCCCAACCCTGCAACATCCTTGAAAAACAGCCCCAACACCTAGGCGTGGATACCCACGCCTAGGCGTCCCCTAACCCAACCTTCAACCAAGCCACACCAACCCTGCACCACCTGTGAAACACACTCCAACGCCTAGGCGTAGAAAAATATATAAGAAAGCAATGGTTTCTATGACTAGAAAATAGCCTCAACGCTTCAAGGTGTTTGCTTCAAGGAAGTACACCATGAAGGAGCAGAAGTTTAGAGAAATATTACAGAGTTTGGAAAAGCTACAAAGTAGCAAAGTGCATTGAAAAGCAAAAAGAATATCTCAAAAATCAAAGGCTCTGAAGCATCAATGACCAAAAGGGTGAAAAAGAAAAAGAATAAAAATCAAAAGATACCCAAGGTTATATGCTTGTGCTGAAATGTGTCGGGGAGAGGCTAGAATTATTAGATCTGAGGGGTGCTTCAACACTCGGCAACTTGAGCCGAAGGGCTCGGGATTGTCGATCGAAAGCTTATTCTAAATAGTTTCCCCGAGACAAGATAGTAATAGTCAAGAAAATCCCATCCAAAGGAGGGAAAGTGCTTAAAAGAGATAACAAAAAGAAAGTGAAGAAGAACTCTATAATACTACCCCAACTTGAGGCTCCAACATGGATAACTTCTTAGTTAAAAACGCAATATAAAAAGGCAAGAAGTATAGTCATTCTAATCAATGTCTTTAATCAGTTACACTCCTCCTTGTTTGAACTTAATTGATACGTGATTCTGATTTGCTTGAGGACAAGCAAAGTTTAAGTTTGGTGTTGTGATGCTTGCGTATCTTTCATGATTTTAGACCCTAAATTCATGTGTATTTAGTAGATATTTAGCTTAATTCTTTATCAATTAGTATCTTGAGTATTTGTTATGTATTTACAGAGAAATCATGAAGAAACAGAGGAAGAAGAAGAAAATAGAGAACAGAGGAAGCTTGAGTCAAGTTACAAAGAGCCCAAGCTCATCCAAAGCAACATCAAGGTCACGTTTGGACCATGTCTCTAACATGGCCCAAACATGACTCACTCCAAGGTCCCAAGGCTTCCCAAATTCACACTCAAGTCACGTTTAGGCTTGGTGCATGCCAAGTCCCAAACGTGACTCATTCAAGCTCATCATAGCCTCACAAGGTCACGTTTGAGCCATG